>JAYRBW010041482.1:0-11650 GCA_036023295.1 Invenusta paracnida
ACCAAGAGCTACCATGATTATCTTTCCGCTCATGTGATATGAGTAAATCTGGGGTAACTGAAGGTAAAATTCCTTCACTTATTTTCTAAATTGAATACGTTTGGGGATTGGTAGCCAATGGAGATCTCTAATTGTGTTGGAAGTCAGAGATCTTCAAGGTAGGCGACGAACAATTCAAGCACATGAGTTCTGAACATGTTGCAGTAATCTCAGTCGGACAGAAGTTACAGATGAGAGAACAGCATTACAATAATCTAATTGCGAATTGACAAAGGCATTAATTATATCAGCTTATCAGTTTATATTATCTTCGTCGATAAACTTACGAATGCGATAAGCGGCTCGAAGAAATGAAAATGCAGAGCGACACGGTTATAAATGTGTTTGTGGAAATTTAATTTAATGTTTGATGTCATCTTCACCGAGAGTGCAATGTGTTGCAGAGTTACTACATCTTTAGGCGAACTTTAGTTCCAGACATAAAAATCTCTGTTTTGTCTGGGTTCAACTTAAGTCGGTTGCAGTTGAACCAGTCGTGAAGATAGCGGACACAATTTACAAACGAGATGATGTTTGATTCAATCTCATCACATTTGAAAGATATGTACAGAGAAAGTATCATCTATACGTATAAGATATTGTGTTTTAGTAAATTATATGCGATGTTATTATGTCAGATGTTATAGGAGATGTGTAAAGAGAGTACAGCGTGGTCCAAAGACCAATCCTTCCGGTACGCTGCTTGACAGTGGGATGAAATCGGACCTATGACCGATGACCAGGAGTTTCTGTAGAATATTCAAGTTAGTAAGCCGACTGGTGAGGCGAGTAAAGGTGATTCATTAACAAAAACAAGTTGATCTGCTTGGATACCATGCGTTCAACGAATTTTTATAAAAAGGACAAGCTAGACACTGGTCGGTTATTTTTATGTTCTCCTTATCAAGGATTGACTTCTTTAACAGTGCTGTGATAACTGCTCGTTTCTCAGAAGTTGGAAGCAAACCATTTTGTAGAAATTAATTTATGATACGACTATAAGATAGGGGCGAAAAGAACACGGGCAAATTGATCAGCCAAGTGGGTACAGGGTCCAGAGAACACGTCTTTGGCTTGATGGTGGCTGGTGTTTTCTCCACTTCTATGACAAAGACTTCCTCAAAATTAGATTATTCACAAATGTCATATTCAGTATAGTTGAACAAGAGTAGTAAAACTGAGATTAGATAGGGAAGAAGTGTATTCATCAATGATATATATATATGAGAAATAGATACATCTAATGCGATGAAATCATGTTTAGATAAATTAGAGTTTACAAGATCATCAGTAAAGTCAGACGTATTAATTAAATGATTTCAAAAACCTGAAAGATATTGTTTTACTCACCACATTACATTTGGTAATAGAGAGAACACCAGATATAAAGAATTGATTACTAATGTCCAAATCGTGCACAGAGATTGATTTCACAAGGTTATTGGGGTGGGATAGTACAAAGTGAAGGGTGTCACCAAAAGAATGCGTTTCACTGGTAACACGTTGAACAATTGATATAAAAAGTATGTATGAGTTTACTGAAACTGCATGAAATAGCACTATTAGTATACACTTAAATATAAAAATTGCTTTATAGGTACACAGATTAAGTTCTCAAGGTAGGAGATAAGTTCGAGAAATTCTTCAAACTCTTCTAAAAATTGTAAAAGTGGAGAGTTTGGGGGACGATAAACGACAGATTTATTAAATCGAGAAACGGACACATTCGATAGGGTCAGAGTAAAATGTTCAAACGTCTCGTTATTATAGGAAGTGAAATAATAGACGGAGAAAGTAATTCCTTGAAGAAAATTTCGATGCCACCGCTAGGTCTACTGGTATGGGGTAGTTAATAACTTAATTCAATTTAAATTTACAATTTCGTTTCAAAATCAGTGTCTTCTCTGTTGTTTAATTTTAATTAAATATTGAAAGAATATTATTTTTGACATTTAATATGATTTTTAACAAACAATTCAAACATAATTTTATTAATTATGTTTATAAGCAGAATAATTTTGGATTTATTTGACACCAGTTCATATATGTAACAGTCGTGACATTTCCAAAAAGCAAAACAAGGCATAAACATAACTAATGCCAGGTATAAAAGTATGACATTCCACAAAACAACAAAAGAATTATGAACAACTGTTCTATATAAAATTTTAAATTCTTACGCTATATGCAAAACCACATGTCGATGTACATGATCCTTGATCTTACTTTCTCAACGCTTTAAACAAAGCACAAAATTAATATTAAAAGGGGATATTCATATGAATTATTGTTATGTTGTATTTTTTTAAGTTTAAGTATCACAATATATTTTGTTTTTATCTGCGAATACACTCAGAATACCAAATATTCAGGTAATTAACAGATCTACATAAATATACATAAATATACATAAATGTACAAAAATATTATATATATATATATTTTTTTAATGAAAACGAAATGGTTTCATTTTTCTACACGTGATATCTGTACTCTTCGTAGCTCACATTACATTTAAAATGATTTTCTTTCTTCCTGTTTGTACAGCTATATAGTATTATACCCCATCAGCATACCATAACCATAACCATACCATCATATTACATACATTATTTATTTCACACATACGACCAGGCCCATGATAGCCTATAGAATGCGACATAAGTATACCATATGCCTTTATTATCCCTGGGGCTGGAAAGCAAAAATTCCAGCTTTTAGTTAGCAAATATCCCTTCTGTCACCTTTATGTATATACAATACGCATTACGAAGAGAGGTTAAATATACAATTGTTATCGGATTTATGCCACGGAAATGCTGTGAGGGGGAAGTATTTTAACACATGATTATGTACATATTTGCCTTATATGTATGTTCGAACATATTTTTTCTCTTTTTCCCAGTCGCATTCTACTGATTAAGTGAAAAAGATTATAATTATGCTTATTTTTATTTTAATGCAATTTTTATTCCTAAATTATTTTTTTATTGTGGAAACAGACGATATAGGTAAATAAACTCTACGGTCTTATAATTATAATCTTGGTTATTGGTAACAATATTTTAATCTAATATATTAAAATTATTCCACTGATTTGATGATTATTATATGCTTTATAGGATCAACAATCGGTGTAGCTACGTATAAGTGAAAAACTGTGTAGCGGATTTGAAATTCGGTTAAGTCGAACATTTATTATATATGTTAACTATATTTTATAGCGTTCTAGAGGTTTTAAACTTTAAAAGATTTACTTGATTTGTTATTAAATATTCTTATTGACGAAATGGGAATGACATGAAATGAAATGAAATAAAATGAAATAAAATTTTCATTAGAAATTATTTTAGAATTATTTCATTTTATATTAGGTATACGTGGCATGCTATACTGCCAATATATGGTATACAATTTAGCGAACATTTCGTGTTAGTTGTAAAACAAATCAAATATATTCTTATAAATCAAATAAACAAAACTGAATAATAAATTGCATCTATATATTCATCTATATAGTATATGTAAAAAAAAGAAATATTATGGTCAAATAAACGCTAAAATGAACTATAATAAAAACATATTATTTTGAATATTATCACGCACAAAAAATCAGTATTTGGAAAATTTGAGGCCTATGTCACTGACCGCAGCGCGGCGCGGCGCGTCGGAAATCAATGATAAAATTCTCAACTTTACGAGCGTAAAATATCAATATTAACCATGGCTCACTGACTCAGAATACTGTCCTCCTTCTTTTCAGTTTATATGTAGATTTTCTGCCGAGAGTGTATCGATTGTTGCTGCACTGTGACGCGTTCGTGTAGATTGCATTTTCGACGCGCCGTGCTGCGTTCAGTGTGCATAGGCCTTTAGAAAGGATTTTGACTGAAGCCCCAAAGTCATGAAATCTTAATATCATTGATATTAATCTGATATGTCGACGAATAAGTTTGATATGTACAATAATATGTATCTATGTAGTAGGCCTCGTGTCTCATTGTTTATATCGGTGTTCTTATAACATATTTTGTACCTATGACTCATAAAATGTGGCTATCATTGCGGTACTTATGCATACCTAAGTATAATATCGGAAATCTAAGAATACGTTTAAAGGTTACAACTTACACAAGCGTCTACAACATCTGTTAAACTATATCACAATGTATTTAAGACAATCAATATACGTTGTTTCTTGGTATTTTAAGTATTATAACTATACGTAATATTGCAGTCATGTAGTTAGATTGCTTTTTATTTTAGAATAACAAAATAAGCCGTTACGTAAGAAAAGTAGTTGAAATCGGAATGCAGTGTTGCTTCATATTATGAAAACACAGTATGTTGTTAGCTTGTAGTGTACAACTAATACCCATACAATCAATACTGAAAAATACTTCATGTCAACATGTCAGCTTGCTATTGTTTTGGTGACAAGCCAGGAATATGATAAGAACTTTTAGCATGCATGAAGGGGGATATATTTACAAACTAAGAAGCCAAGAAAGAACCGTTAATTTGAAGGAAATGTTCTGCCTGTATAGGATATAATAAGCCACATATAAAATCTACATGTACATATATATTATTTGTAGTAAAAATGCTTAATAATCAAAACATTATAGACATTTGAATGAAGATCGATTTTTGTCGTAATTTACGTATAATCAGTAAAGAGCCAACGATTTGTGCTTCTCGCAAGAAAGTCTTTTGATATTTTTTGCCAGTTAACTTATAGATCTTGTTGTTATACATGTATATGTGATTTTTTTAAAGGTTTTGCTGTGTACATTTTTAAGAAGGCTTTGTTGTCTTTTACGAGTTTTTACTCAAGAAATATATATTTATAATATTGTAGTTAAATAATTATTTTGGCAAATTTGACAAAAATTGTATATTTTCTTTCAAACGGTTAATAATAACATAACACAATCAATATTAATAAAATAATATTAAAACAATATAGTACAATAACATTACACAATACAATATAATAATATCGATACTAACATCTATATATCCGATTGATTAGAATTTTTTATGCTTAGTTTCAGTATATAATTTATGTCAATGTTTCTTTTAAAATACACTATATAATATATCATAAACTTGTAATATCATAAACATCTCAAAAATAATTGAGACATATAAACATTATATATATATTATATATTTACATTTACAGATATAAAATAGAGTACAAAATAATATTTATCAAACTAATTTATTCAACAAATGTATATTGGCCGATTTTATTCATATACATTATTTTTGTACTTTCCTGCTTAAAGTGCAATGCTATTATTCTATATATTTCTTTGGATAAAATGGACTATTTATGTATTCTTGTGATTTCAATATTTTGTATTGATCGATAAACTTGTTTTTGCTATCCTATAAAATATATTTTCTACTATACCTACTATAATTTTAAAGAAATTCAACACATAAATTTTAATTTATATTCATATTTACCAACACAAAATCATGAATATTGTAAAAAGTAGTACATGTACAGCTGAATATTTCATCTTATTGATTTTGTTTTTGTTCTTATTATATATATATATATGTATATATTATCTATCAAAGTAAGAATGACAAAAGTTGTAACTTTTAAGTTTTCAGATAGTGTAGTATTTTATTTATTAATGTGGCCGGACGGAGGACATTGTGAGATTTTTTAAATATTCAAAAATTCAATAAATTTAACTGTAAAAGTTGTGTAATTAATATAAAAAAATTGTTATCTACATACATACTGCTTTTGACTGACATATTATTATCAGTATAGTTTAAAATTGTATTTATTGTGCATTTTATCTATATATGAACAGTCAAATGCAACACACAATTTTCCCGACTTAGACGTTTTGGTTAATCTTCAAGCCAAAGTTCCAAACTATAACAATGTGCGTTTTCTAAAAGTGGAATCATTAGAAACGCTCTTTTTGTCAGTAAACATAAACTATATCGGAATAAACGATTCTATTGTCGGTGTTTGATTTAAAATGGAGCATCAATACAAAAGACATATTTGAAACAAATCGATGTAGATTTAATATTTTTAACCAATCGGCAAATACATTATATAAACGAAGAAAGTAAATATTATTCGTGCAAATAATTTTATTTAAAACTCAAACTAATCAGTTCATTGATATATAATTCCAAAATTATTTTCACACTTCAATTTCGTCCGCGGGCAGAGGTGTTTCGGAAATCAGATATGTGTAACTTAATTTCTATTGTAACGCCGAATGATTCCGACTTTTGGAATGAACGATTCCTATAGATCAACATTGGAATCATTAATGACTCTACTTTTAGAAAACGCTCAATGTGGAAATCTCAATAAAATTAGTGCATAATAACTAAAATATTCCACTTACATATCGTATTTTTTTAAGTGCCAGATCTTATTAATTATTAACTACATGTGTTGTAATGTATATCAGTGTATAATATTTTCTCGGTATATTATGTATTGTACAACCCACGCTTTTTTATAATCATGGTTCATTCCAACTGATTCGTGTTAATTTATTATAAATGTTAACAATTTCATAATGATTTTAATTTACGTTTTTAAATAAAATATATATATGTAGGCATGGATTGATATGTATAATTGTTTTTTTTGTATTGACTAGTAACGTCACTTTCGGGGCGTTACGGGGGAAAAAATAGCAATTATTGTCAGTTTTATTCTATTTTCCTCATTATAGCTTTTTGAATACCTAATCAAACTGTGAAAGACATTTTTAGTATAGGCTAAGTATATCACGTTCTGAAAGAGATTTGAAGTATATCGGGAAAGTACTGGAATTTCTCTAATAAACACACCCCCTCATTCTTTATATATAAATAAACTAACGTCTTTGAGAAACGCCCAGTGTTGTTAATAAAAAATGCTATAATTATATTTGTATTTCCAAGCATTATGTACCTGGATATATTATATACACCCACTTTCACATATTTTTCCGGAAAAAAGTTTGTTCTATATTTTTTAATCGCGTATTTAAATCTATTTTTCATCTTCACATCTCAACATCACTATCTTCACAAACGTACCTAAAATAATACCTAAATAATGTTTATAGAGGAGTTTATTATAGATGAATTGTGGTAATCAAAAAGCGTCCCTATATAATGTAAAAAATATTAAAATTCAATATAGAAAATCGATTTAAAAAATTATAACATTTAAATAAATAGAAACAAAATCTGATATCCTAAATACTGAAATAATGTACCTCGAAAATGACAATGAGTTAATTGAAGGTCCTATTTAAGAAAACTTCCACCTATATAAGCTGAACTGCATAAATCAAATATCCGAAATTTGTGAAAATAATTGAAAAGGTTTACGTAGGTATAATGGCACATCATGAATCAGACGAATTTATAAAGGCTTCTATATATAAAGTCTATCAGAGAAAAGGATATAAGCAATTATATTTCCATGTTTTATAAAAATAAACAAAATAATTATTGCATCTGGTATATAATCTTCGTTTCTTGCAGGGAAATATAAACGATTTTATATTTTAATTTATATAACAAAGAAAAATGTTTACTATTATTTATACATGGTATATACATTTATCCTTTCTGTATATATACGTATGTACATACTAATATTTACTTTTTATTATAATAGCCGGTATGTATACGAGTATATGTTTATGATATATTTTTATTTAATATAAAGATAAAATTTACCAAATGGGTGCTTAAATAATATTGTCCTTAATGAATTACAAGAGCTCAATTACATTGAAACGATTAATTAAATATATTTAGGCATCGCATATTATATATATTGTATATTCATATTATATTATATTATTTGTATGTTATTATGTATATTATTATGTATATTATTTATTGACGGAATAATTTTGTGTAAATATCCTCTGTATTTTGCGTTAAATCTTTTATAGATTTGATTATATTGAATTATAATCTGTAACGCACTATATTAAATATAGAAGTGTTAGAGTTATTCTATACTCCACGGTTTAAAAATGGTTTAATTTTTAAGATTGAATTATTAAATTTTGTTACACTATATAGATGTGTATTTTCGCATTACATACTCACACTATACGTGTTTACAAAAAAAAGCTTGTACCAAAATGTTTTATATAAACGTGTCATGCTTATTTTGTTTAAGAAATTACTTTTATATAGCTTCCTTATCAGCAACAGAAACTAGAATATTATTCTCTATGTATATTATGACAGCAGTAAATACTGTGAATCATTATATACCTAAATGAAACGAACTTTCATGCCACGACTATATACATTAAGATTATACACTAAAGTTTGATTGAATGCTGGTTACTGCAGTTTCTGGGCTATACTTTATATCACTTACACTAAACAGAAATATTTTACTATTATAATATAGTGCTATGTAGTATCATTGGTGCTTTTGTGGTCTGCTAAAAGAGAGGAGTCCTTTTAAAATTGATTACTTAATTTGATCTTAATACATGAGTTATCATCACTCGCATAAAATATAAAATAAACATGCTTTGGTGTATGTGTAAATAAAATCTTTAGACTTAAGTACCATCAATGACTTAATCTCATATACGACCCGCGGAAAAAAATATAATCATACAAATGCTTCATTGTAGTTTGTTCTGCAAATCTGTTGCCTGCCTGGTTTACTTTTTTGTGCTCCATTATTTGTTCGAAGAGTGTAAGCACCTGGCTATATTACTAAACTATTATTAGATCCAATATATAGGTCCAATAATGCACGACAGAACGAAGTGATGCCACGAATGCTTGTTATGCTACAACTCAGTGTATTGTCATCCTGTTGAGCTCTATATATGAAGGTGCCAGCAGTTTGTTGCTAACGACATGTCCAATCTCTTCTTCAAGATAACCACGATGCCTCAAAGTGCGACTACCAAAGTTAAATAATTAATATACGACAATAGGCAACATATTACACAGATACTGCTTTTCAGACTCAAACACATTTGGACACACTCTTAAATTCGGTATTATGGTATAATTAAATATAGCCGGTCATAGCGACACTGTGATAGATGCCCGCTACTAGTCGACTTAGAGACGAAATGACCTTTCCATACTTTATCTCTACGTTATAAAGACGTCGCCAGTTAAACCTCCGACCAAACATTACTGTTAGAATGAGGAAGAGTAGAAAATAGTGCGAGTATGGAATAAGTCTTCCTTATTTCAGAACAATGCATTGCTATAGCTTTGCCAATTCCCTTATTGCTGAAGCTAAAAGCGCTGAGAATAGGACAGCTATATGTATACTTTTGGACTGAGCACAAATGATTTAGCAAGGAGAGTGACAGGGTTGTAGCTACAATATAGTAAACTGACGGTATTCAACCCCGTTCTTGGCTTCTTCTATAGCTCTATATATTATATAAGCAGACGGATACAAATGGCACAATAACACTATATATAACCAGGCGGGGGTCGAGAAGGTTGTAAAAAGAATCCTGCTCAATCTTTAGTTCCGCGTTGTTGTATATAATACGCGGGCGAATTCAATCGACCAACTAATGCATGCTTATATATAATATATTGTATATGTTGTCTATAGCACTATTATAGCCAGGGGGTCACATATAAGTAGGTAATATTTTCACGTTCGGACCTGTATTACACCGCTCACTCATATTGATATTATTGTCATGTCACTGTGCCGTTCTGTCGCTATGATATGTATTTGTATGACTGAACGAACGATCGTTTGAGTACTGCCTATGTGTGTGCACACGACTCCAAGGCTTTAGCACTATAGAGACACTGAATTCAGGCATGAACTCGTATGTGCCTGCAGTGGTGGTTGCTGCGCATGTTGTAGAAGAATGCCATTGCACCGCTGGAGGTACTAACTCTTGTATAAATACCACGGTTTGGTGGTTGGGTTGACATTGAGCAGAAGACATAGCTACTCCACTGGTCGGTTTCGTGTTAAGTTTGCGAGCGTGAGCTGAGCTCTTAGAGCTCAGCTTGTGAGAAAAATGGTTCCGATGCCTCCTTCATCCTGACTTGGAAGAAGGAAGTTGAAATAGGAAGAATTTCCGGAGATCCGGGCTTTTAGGAGGTTTCTTTGGAGGAAGCCAAGCTTTCCCGGAAGTCGCTAGAAGATCGCAAAGAGAGCTACAATAATTGGAAAACAGTCTGCTCAATCTTCCAAGCTCAAACGACGTTTAATTTTCATGGTAAGTTATTATTATAAATAATTAATTATTCGCGTGTACTATATTAGAGGATATAGAATCAGTCGACTTAATAAATGAGTAATTTAAATTAATTTAAATGCAAGAATTAATTTCAGATAACGGTTTTTTACTTCTATAATTATTCCTTATTCCTTATGACAATTGTATATTTTTTCAAAAATACAAATTATTTTAAATTACTGTTTTATGATATCTAAAGTGTCATATCCTAACGATATGTCTCAAAATATGATTCCTTTCTAAATGTATTTAAAATATCGACCAAAAAGGACGTCCAATATACTTACTTAAGTACTAAGTAATATTATATACTGTCTCTGTCATGGTTATTATAGAAATATATATTAAGATATAAATATATTAATAGAGATATATACTTATCCACTAAAAATCAATTTCACATTTGAGTATAAGTGTTTCCAATATGTGCTCAGTTTTTTCTAAATTATACCTATATACGTGTGCGGTCTTCTTAGCCGGGTGACTCAGTGACTCAGAAAAGTCTTAACTGCGTATATTGTTGCAGCCTAACTCCTCTCGGCTTAAATCTTATTTAAAAATTATTGGTAAAAACATACAATTAAAACATACAATTAAACATACACATACCTACTCGTATAACTTTACGTATATATTATGTATATATAACTCAATTTGTATATATATATTATACACGTACATGTATATTTTCAAAAATTGACATCTTTAGTTTTTAAGAAACTTTTGATTGTTTACGTGGGATGAAATAATAAAAAAAATTATTTTACTTCATAAAGATTTCATACGATAATTATATATTTCATGATATATAATATATATATTTATGTTATTTAGTTTTGCTTTTATATTCATTAAATTATATTGAATCTTACATGGAGATATGTTTTATTTAAATTAAATTAATTTAACTTTGAAATATATAATATAATTTAATAACCTACAGTATAACCTATATTTTATCCTTTTTTTACGAAACAATTATTTTGATAAAAATCAGTTTCTAATATATCTATGTTGTTTAAATGTTAACTATATACAACAATATAAATTTAATTTAATTATTATTTAACAAACACATTATTAAAGGGAGAATATTGTGATATATTAAATTTTAATGATCTTTATGACATTTAAAAACATTTAATGTCTCTATAACGATTAATGAAAAAATACTGAGATAATAAAATAAGAATGATACAATTAAATTAAAAACATTTTTCGTTGTCAATATTAAAATTATAGTGTATTAACTATATTAACCATGAATATAAAACCCATAGAGTAATTATACAAAGAGTGTTCACTCTTTTAAATTCTGCATGCAGTTCAATACTACTATTTACCTACATAAG
>JAYRBW010041493.1:0-11649 GCA_036023295.1 Invenusta paracnida
ATATTTAGCACAAATTAAAGAATAGATGTATACTAATAATAATCCTCAAAAATCTGAAAATCGAAAAAATGCTGTTATGACATTTTGTCGAATTGGTGACAATATATATATATACTTAATATGCAATAAGTATTATAAATAATTAAATAAAATGACATCATAGTCAATAATGAAAGATTATATAGGAAACAATCGCCAATTACATAATATATAATTTATTATTGTCCTAATATCATCAAAATAATCGATTTTCTTTATATATATATATAGCTATAGCTATTTTCTAAATTTCTATGTAAAATAGAAATTGCTATTAAAGTAACATGGCAGTAAACAATTACTAAAATTTATATATCAATGTGTAGAGAAAAAGGCTATTCTACAAATCCCATGCGGAACAATGCGGATAAAGTATAACCTATTGTTAAATAAAAAATAAAATTTTATTTGAGCATAACTTTTTAATTAAAAATGTTTTTCCTTAAAAAATGTCTTCAGCATCAATTTCAGAATGTACATAATACCTATTCCAAAAATAAACTTTGATAAACAAAAACGACATAATTTCTGTTTAAAAATTAGACATTGGTGATCACAGTAGTTGACTTTTTGTTTTATACTTTTCTTATGCCAACTTTGGCTAGCAACTATTATGTAAGTACAAAACATTCTGAAGTCATCAATACCAAAAAAATAGCTTTTTCTGGTGAATTCAGTGATATGTTCAGAAATTTTTATAAACACATTAATGTTCATGAAATTAGTGATTTAAAAATGCTCCAAATTGTTCAAATCGATTTTGTCATCACCTTTTTTCTCACTGAAGTTGATACTAATATGCTCAAAATGGCAATCCCATATTTTAGCATACCAAATTATTTCTATTCAAATTTTGGCAATTAAGAATCCCAAATATTGTTTGGTAATGGCAAAAAAAATGTATTTGCTTATAGGTATATTACTTATTCTCTTCAAAAGTTGGCACAAATTAGTTAAACTAATTTTGAGCAAAGATTAATGAATAATTATTAAATTAATGTTTAAATATTTGAAAAAAAACGTTATTATATTAGTTAAACTAATTTGGGCAATGAATAATTATTAAATTAATGTTTGAACCATTTGAAAAAAAACTTTATAGTTAAACTAATTTTGAGCAATGATTAATTATTAAATTAATGTTTGCAATATTTCAAAAAACTGTAGTTAATATATGTATAACCATTTGTAAATATATTGATATATTAATTGTTTATTTATAAAGTAAGATTTTACAAAAAATTTTAAACAAATAATTTGGGACACTAAAATATGGGATTGCCACTCAAAACAGCTGTCCAGTGGTACCCAAATTTCATTAAATTTACTAGTAGTACACATAAGTAGCTTGGTATACATAAAAAAAGTATTCTGATGATGCTTAAAGATATTTTGCTTTGTGCAGAGTATCCATAGAGCTTTTTTACTTTCTTTGATCTAAAATATAAAAACACTGTTCATATAAATTTATAATATGTTAACCATAATATAAAGGCAGTGTTTACAGTGAAATTACACCAGCACTTAATGTTTTTGTTAGTGCTGGCACAGGTTTTTTTAATCATGACAAAATACTGTCTCTATCAAATTCAAAGTAGCACAACATAAGCAATATCAATTTTATTTTAATATCTATTTATAGTTGTTAATGTTAGTTTATGTTATGCAATATCTCTGATGATCTTCAAAATAAATGTTACAAAATAATTATTTTAATATTGTGAAACTGTGTTAAATGTATCTTATAATAATTAAGTTTGAAATACAGTCTACTCTGGTTAATCAGAACTATTGGACAATCAGAACACAAACTGAATCCCAATTTTTTTCTAATATAGCTACAATGTAAAAAATATGGCTAATCGGAACAACTGGCTAATGTGAATTGTGAACAGATTTTGTGGAACAGTCCCTATACATATAATGTATTTAACATCATCTAATATGAACAGAAAATATTTTCTCACCCATTATATAATGAGGAGATATGTAAATATTATATAATAATACTATTATGTAGTATGTGATAGTGAGTGAAGCATGACATTTATTTACCTCTGCTATGTGTAGGATTATAAAGAGATATAATGTCAACATATATAAAGCTAATCGGAACAAGCTACATAGGTATATATAGCACCTACTAACACACAATAGCCTAAACTGATTTAAACTGAGTAGGTACATAGTATTGTATCATAATTGTGAGTAAGCAAGGATTTGTTACATAATCTATACATTAGGTAGGCAATACTTCATTACATTAATTTCTATAGTTTATAATCTGAATAGCATAGGTATGTATATAACCTACTTAAAATAATGTAAACATCTCTTGAATAGTAGATTAAAGAATATATAAACAATAATATAAGGCCTGAATTAATGCATATAATATTTTCTGACAGTTATTCTGACACTTAATCTCAGCTTTCTAAAATCGGACAAAGTCATGCAACCCCTTAAAATAACCGTAACAATATGACAAAATATAACAAAAAGGACGTCTAACCAATAGTTGATGTTTTTGAAACAATGAAATTTTTACAGCACTATGTATATGGGTATCTATATTTACAGTGGCAGATTCAGAAATTTTGAAAAGGGCAAGAATTTTCAAAAAGGGCATTTTTACTAGATGTTAAAAAAAGTAAAGTTAACAATCCATGAACTACTGTAACTACAATATATATTTCTATAGAAACCAACATATTAGTGAGAATTATTATTATATAACATTAATAAGAAGTTAAACATTCAATGTTCATAATACCTGTAACTGTATATTATAAATTATATTTACAAAATAATACGATGAATTAGTACCTAGATCATAACATGCAGGGGTAGATCCAGGATTTTATGTGAGGGGGGCAGGACATCTCACAGGGGCGCCATATAGTATAGGTATATAATAATATATAGTCATTTATTAGGGGTGTAACTTAAAAATTAAATTATAGGGTGCACTGGGCTCCCCCCTCCTTGGATCTGCTCCTGACATGTGCAAATACATTGAGAGTAACCATATATTCATATGATATATATTATAACATATGTATATTAATTGTTATATTGAGTATAGGCAATTTAAAAAGAAAACTATATATATACTTATTTATAATATTGATCATTGATAAATACACTGGATTAATAGTATGGTATACTGAACTAGTATATAGTATCCACCCCTGACATGTGAAAATACATAAATCGAGTATTATTTTTAATACAAAAATTTAAGCAAAAGTATGCAGTACGGAGTGGAAATTTCTATGGCTGAATCGCGGCAGTCATCTATATTATTTCTGTATCGATTACCGACTTTGGTATTGAGGCAGTGAGAGTTTATTATCATTCTACATGAAAATACAAATGATTTTCTGTATGGTAATTTAATCGCATGCCGCTGACAAATCAAATTTAATTTTCCATCCTTCATTTTATTTGTCTGATTTTAACCAACTTTTATAGCCAGTGATGCATCTTACCTATTATCAAATAGATTATTTATTGTTCTATTCAAATTCAAAATACTAATTATAGGTAGTAACTGTTGCATGTGTACCAAGCCACCATAATAATGACATTTGTATAAGGGCTGTTCATGAGAAAATACCAAAGTTTAGAGGTTTAACTTTTATTATAAATAGGGCAACAGACATTTTAAGATGAAAAGGGGGGGAAGCCCCCCTCCCTTGGATCCGCTCCTGATTTATAATAAACATGATTAAAAAAATCAATTTTTCATCTAATTGGAACACATTTTGTTACATTTTACTTGTTCAGATGTGCCAGAGTAGACTGTATAACATACTTATGCATCTACCTATTGTACTTTATCTATTGTATTTAAGTAATAAGTGGTATAAATATAGGTAATTGTTATATGCCAAGAATCTTGACGAATAAACAAAATTACTATTTGCTGAGAATGACTCTTGATGAATAAAAAAATGACTATTTGTAGAGAATGATTCTTGATGACTAAACAAAATTACTATTCACCAAGAATAATTCTCAATGAAAAAAATAGTGTGCAATGGAACTATATTTGGCAAGAATGATTCTCGATAAAAAATGGACTTATTGAGAATGGGCTACATTTTCAAGTTGATAAAACAAATATATATATTATATGTATAGCCAATTTAGGGGTGTCAGATCTGCTACAGCAATTTTTCAGGTTCTAAATGTATGTCCTTTGACACATAATGTTAATGATTAGGTATACAAAAAGTGTCATAGATCTTTAAAAGTGGCTTTTTGGTTATTTTTTCGGTGGTGGCACTCTTTTTCTGTTTCTGCTGCAATTAGCGTCATTCATTGATTGAAATAGTTAATATCATTAATAATGATTTTACTATCTAACAGATTATGAAACCTCCCATTAGAGCAACTGTGCAGGACAAGTAATTTTTAGGGCTATCAATGATTAAATATGAAGTTACATAACTGCGGGTTAGTAATTACTATGCCCTAATTTATTTGGTGATATATTATATAATTAATATATATAAATGATATTGGAAACTAGTAAAGAATAATTTAACCCCAATTTAAATAGTTATTGCAATTAGATTTAGATGAAGTTACAATTAATTTAATATTATAATGGAATACTAATTAAAGTCTAAGTAGTCCACCTACAAAAGCTATACCTCACTTTTACAGACAAATAATAATTATAAAGTTCAAACGAAATATATTTATTTATATTTATAAAGAACAAGTGCAATAAAAATATATACAATTTATTTAAGTAAAGTAAACAAAAATATACACAAAATGAGAAATAGAGCAAATACTTGTTAATTATGTACTCTATAAACATTATATCAAATAGTAGCTGTCTTCGTGTGAATTATTTAAATTTTGATGGCAGCTATATATACTCAGCTATATATATATACAGCTGTATATACTCATAGATACTGTCTATAGTCTATATATATGACCCTCCTATAGTATACAGCCCTCCTATATGAAGGTTTTAAAAATACATTTTTTTACTGCCTTTCAATTACCCTTTAAACTGTCTGTTTTAATGTTTCACATAACAATCACATCCTATATGGGCGAATTGATTTAATTTTGTGTTTCTCGTTACGCCCACCTCACTTTTTCCAGTTTAAAAAAAAATTAATATTTAAAATAAATTAAAAACGTGTTTTTAATTTAATATATAGATTTACTGTTTATAATGTAATATTAGTATACTGTATTCATAGTATAAATCAAGTGCAAAAGAAAAATTAGATAAGCTCACTTTTTAATAATTTTAATTGAAATTAAATGTAATTTATGCCATCAACGCGACAATATTCCAGTTCAGTATTTTGCCGCTTCAAAGATTTAAAATATATATATATGTTTGTAAAAAACTAAAACAAATATTTTTTTCTTATTTCTATGTTCGTAAATTATGTTATTATTGAGACTTTTTGTGATGGAATGATGAATTGAAAAATATTTGACTGATATTTAAGCCATGTTATAGTTTCCATCAACTGAAGATTTGACAGTCGACAACATATTGTTCTCTACATACTATCCACACCAAATATATTGGATGAGCACGATTAAAAGTAAAAGAGGTTATGCTCATATCCCACCAAAAAAGCCACGTATATGCCACACATTACTTTCACTGGGATATGTATCTATATACGACGTAATAAATCAAAATCAAGATTATTTATACCAAATTATGCGTACTTCATATTATGTATGTATTTATGTATATAAATTCCTTGACCTGAAATTTAGCATTATTTTTTATGAAGAAAATGGGATAAGAAAATACATCACATAGAATAAATAGTAGATTAAGGCATGTATATGTCTACAAAAATAGGTATAACTTTTATAAATATTATGTATATTGCGCAGAAAAAGAAAAAATATTAATAATTGTAACTGTGCATATTTAACGTAAATGTCGTGTTGTCCTACCTAGCAAGGTATAACTCAAACAAATTACCGTAAAATTTAAAATATTTGTTTAAAATATTCGAATTCTTTATATTTCGAAAAATTTAAATTATTTATGAGAGACGTAACTCATTTATTTTAAAATATACTTATTAATGTACACATACACATGCATATGTATACATTTAAAGAAAAAAATATGCAATATATTAATTATATTCATACATTTAAAGCTAGTGTTATTGTTTATACTAGTAAAATAAGCACTTTTTTGCTGTAAAGATTGCAGATGGTACTTTGAAAATTTAGTCTAACAATCCTTTTTTCTCCTTTTTTATTTTTCCACCTGCACGCCTCACTTTTTCAAGGTCTATGTAACGATCAGAAACACAAAATTAAATCAACTCGCCCTATATCACGTGATTGAATTTCACAATTTGCTATAAATATTATAAAAATGGTCAGCGCAATTTCAGATGTTGGAAAATTTGAGCTGGTGCTTAATTATATGATTAATAATTGACAAAATTCTGTGATACTCGATATTTTTTATTGTACCTACTTTAAAAATAATTTACATCATATAGTATTTATGTTCAACAGAATTCTGTAACTTGAAATTAGTTATTGTACAATAAAAATGAAGTCACATAATAATTTTAATGTTTGTGACACATAAATTTCACGTCATAAATAATTAAAATGACAGCCTTAATAATAAGGAAATGTACAGATTTAAAAAAATTAAAGTGCTTAAAATGTTCATCGGATTGTAAATGATATTCTGTTTTGAGAGTTTAATAATTAAATTATTAATGTTATATTTAAATGTATAGGAAAAATATTGTTCATTCTTGGCAAATAGTAATTTTGTTTATTCGTCAAGAATCATTCTCGGCAAATAGTATTTTTTTTTATTTGTCCAGATTCTTGGTGAAAATTTTTTTCCATATATATGTTGTATAGCTAAATAAATTAATATTCAACACGTCATCTGAAGAATAAGCTCCTAGTCCTACAGCTCGGAGGACTTAGTAAAAGTAATGTTTATTGTCAAAGCCTTGTAACAAAGATAATTGTGACGGTAAACTTACTAATTATTTCATGTCAGAAACTGAAACTATACTTTCTATTAAGCGGGCTAATTGTGAGATATTAGTTGCACTAATATATTGTTAACGTTACTGTTATTATCAACCTTTTATATTATATGTTTCAATCTGCATATTATTGTAATACTTTATATATTGTGTTTAATGCATCAATTGTATTCTACTGTTAACACTGTTCAGAGCCAAGTATATAAGCCGGTATTATTCTGTGTAATTTCATAACCACTCCAGTTTGTTTCATTATACGTTCCCTCCAATAACTCCCGTCTTCTTCTTATACTTAATGTAACAATAATAGTAATGTTACTAATATACTAATTATACTATAACTAATGGATGATATTATAACTTGTGACCAGTATAAATTACTATTAGTATCAAGGTCTGGCCATGCAATTTATTGACAATAAAAATTCTATTTGTTATATTTATCTGTAATGTCATTCTAGTTGGCAACTATTGTTGAGTTCTGTAATCGTTAAAACGTAAAAGTATTTGTTTATGATATTTAGACCTAGGGTTTGTTTGTGAATTCAATTTTTTGGCATAATTACATATTACATTAGTTAAAACAAAGGATATTAAACAATTAATATAATCATTTTGGCAAAATGGTACACTTATATAAAAATACTGTTTTATCCCCATTTTATAATTGTACCCGGTACCTAACCATGACTTTATAACCGGCATTAAAAAAAGTAATACTTATTTTATGCTATATTTAAACTCATAGTTTTCACATGTAATTTATTGTAAGAGGCCAAGTTCAATCTACAGCCCGCAGTCATGTCCTCAATCCTGCGAGAAAATCATGAAGGACAACGAGTTCTATACACG
The DNA here is from genome assembly GCA_036023295.1 of Invenusta paracnida. Taxonomy (NCBI): domain Eukaryota; kingdom Metazoa; phylum Platyhelminthes; order Proseriata; family Coelogynoporidae; genus Invenusta; species Invenusta paracnida. The sequence continues at coordinate 7,926 of JAYRBW010041493.1, forward strand.
CGTAGATTAACAAAATCTACGTCCAAGCTGTTTGATTGTTTATACCGTATATATATATTATACTGAGTAGAGACTTTTAGATTCAAGAATCAAGAATATACATTTGATTTATAACTCACTGACCTTCAATTTTGGCTTGTAAACTTAAATTTCATAATTAATAATTCATATTTATTTTACAAATCTATTTTACAAGTATTTAATTATTGATCCTTTGACAAAACGTTCCTAATATCCCATTGAATATTTTTGAATATAATAATTAATTTTGAACATAATTAGTTTTTGCAGAAAAGTTGTAGTACCAAATTCCTCGGCGTTATTCTCAGCGACGAGGCCAAATTAGACGCTCACATTAACTCTATCATCTCAACTGCTTCCAAGCTAATATACACGCTCAGGCTACTTCTCCCAGTACTCAACGAAAGTTTATTTCGACATTCTGCGACCAATCCTGGAATGCGCGTTACCTCTTTTCAGTATTCTTCCACTCCATCTGCAACTTAAACTAAACCACATTCAAAACAGAGCTCACCGCCTCATATGCGGTTACTCAATCTCCGACCCTTCATGCAAATGTGGAACATATTTCCTTCCACTGACTCTTCGTCAACTCCAAGCTGCTGACCGGTTGTACAAGAAAATCTTCATGAACACAGATAGCAGACTTTACTCCATACTACCCCCTTCTCCTTTCGCACCGGCAAACCAGTACTCAACCCCTTCTAAAACCAACCGATTTAAAATTTGTTTTTCTCAGTAGCACAGCTCACTACAACAACACTCCCATTACCTAAATTTACAAGCTCTCATTATTTTGTTTATGTCCACATATATGTCCTTCTCGATTCCAATTATGTACATGCCATTTTTTCTAAATAATAAAGTTCTGTAATTATTATTGTTATCATAAATACTATATAAATTGGTAGTTGGTATGACAATTTATGCTATACGGTTGGCGAATAGTTTAGTTATAATGATGGTAAATCAGTAAATTCGTTATTAGTATATCTAACAATTTATACCATATGGTTTGTAACAATGTTCAATTATAAAAATGAAAAATATGTAAATTCGTTTTTGGAATAGCAATTTAGGCTATACTTTTGGCGAATAATTTAATTATAATGATGGTATATATATAAATTTGTTGTTGGTATAACAATTTATGCTATACAGTTGGTGAATAGTTTAATTATAATATTGACGGTAAATGTACCATTTATACATTTGTTATTGGAATAGCAATAATTAGGCTAAATGGTTGGTGAATAGTTTAATTATAATGATGGTAAATATACCATTAAATTCGTTGTTGGAATAGCAATTTAGGCTAAACCGTTGGTGAATATTTTAATTATAATGATGGTAAATATATCGATTCGTTGTTGGTATAACAATTTACGCTATATGGTTGGTGAAAATATTCAATTATAAATATTATAAAATGTAAATTGGTTGTTAGATTACCAATTTAGTCTATACTTTTATAGTATAGCCTAAAATAGTTTTATTATAATGATAGAAACGTAGTCCTCGGATAGAAAATATATGAAATTGTTGTTGGTATAACATTATGCTATATATAAGGTTGGTAAATATTTTAATTATAATGATGGTAAATATACAAATTCGTTGTTGGTACCTAGTGATCCAGCTCTTATAATGCTTATTAATTTACTTCAAAGTCATTTATTAATCCTTGCCAAATTAAATAATTGGCTTATAATTAATTTTAAGTGTTTTAATTTAACCCAATTACTAAAGCAATAAAACCTATCGAAACTTCAGCTATTGAAGGGCATGCAATAGACGAAGAAAGAAATAGGACTACTCAAGCCAATTTGGAGGCCATTGAAGCTGGAAATATACAAGCTATAGATGTGTACACTGAAGCTTTAGAGAAGTTGAATGGAATACAACAGGGTAATTTAAAACAATTTGATCAAGTGAGAATTGAAATTAAAATTTTAGTATCACGAATTGGCAAGGTTGGATGATGAGAAATCAGCATGGGTGAGAGATGTATTCATAAGAAACCAACAAGTTGTTGACTTCAATAGAAAAACCACTCTTCATGTTAAATTTAATGAAAATACAACACAATTATAATTTATTCATTATTCTCCTCTACGATTATTCTTCGATGTAAATAATCAACCAATTATTTATAGTAAATAAAAATCAGATGACAAAGTTCCATTAACTCAATGTTTAATTAATCTATTAAATAGATATGCTCTAAAAGGAAATAATATTGAGGATATTCAGAACTATGCAAATATAATTAACAATAGTAATAATGTAAGCCACAACAACAGGGTGAAACCACCCAGTGAATCGGAACTTATAATACATAAAATGTTGCATAATATGTAACTTATTTAGTCTTTTCCAAACATTTTAAGTCACATTTTATTTTATATTAAGTATAATAAGTCAAATTTTATGTTATTTTAAGTTTAGTAAGTCACATTTTAAGTTATTTCATGTATAATAAGTTACATTTCATGTTTTTTGAAGTATAGTAAGTCACATTATAAGTTATTTCAAGTATAATAAGTTACATTTTATGTTATTTTAAGTATAGTCAGTATAACATATTATGTTATTTCATGTATAATAAGTCACATTTTGTTATTTTAAGTGTAGTAAGTAACATACTATGTTATTTTAATTATTTTACGCTACATTTTATGTTATTTTGAGTATAGAAAGTCACAAATTATGCTATTTTAAGTATAGAAAGTCACACATTTGTTATTTAAAATATTTTCTAGCCAAATTTTATATTGATTCAAATATAGTATATCACTGAAAAAAACAAAGTAAATATATATAAAAATTACACATTAGTTTTACGTAAATTTACATTGTACTATGTAATTGTACATTATAGTATGTAAAAAAATTACTACAAAAAACAATTATTATATATAATAATCAATATATACAGGATTATGGTAAAAACATAATTTATTAGCTGAATTCAAATTAATATAAAAATAGTATAACAATTCAACCTATAAATATAATAATACACATGTATTAGGAAGGGAGCTGAGAATGAATGTTAACATTAATAAATTATTTATATGTTAATAATAGCAGGTGAAATATTGGATAATACAGTATAAATTATTTATTGAAACAGCAGGCAGTTATATGGGCAATAGATTATTAAAGAAATATCACTTCCAATTTAAAAATGTATTACATAAAAAGGTTAGAAAAAGTTAATAAAGCGTATAAAGTAAAAAAGTAAAACTGCTAGATGCATTACAATGTTGAAAACACTTATATAGAAACCCTGGCCCCCCATACAATGTAATTTGATGACTGCCAAGAGGTAGTTTCCTTTCACGCTGACTTTATTAATATTACCTAACAAAGCTGTCTCAATGAAGTTCCAGAAGGCATTTAGAGACGAAGGGTAGTTCATATTAAAAATCCACATAAAACAAAATTGCAGTTCCACGGCAGCACAAAGGGAGGATAGAGTTGGGAGTTGTATCCCTTCTGCCACAAGGCAGAATTCCCCGATGACGTCATCGGTAACGGCAACGATTTGGGGCGTTACTTGGTCCACAACCAGGCTGTCCAGATTTCCCTCTCCAAGGGTAATGGCGATGGCACCCCGAGGAGAGAGGAACCTTTGAAGGGCGAGAAGTAAACGCGCAGCATCGGCCTCCTCTGTCAACAGCGCTGCACTCATTGCCAT
>JAYRBW010041504.1:0-11648 GCA_036023295.1 Invenusta paracnida
TCATACTAGTTATTTTCTAGAAACATTTGAGTATTAATTCTCAAGCATATTTTAACTAAAATATGCCTAAAATAGACTAAATAACTAATATTCAAATGCTTCTAGAAAATAATTAGTATGACTTATCCATCTAATTTTGCTAGTATTATGGATAAAACACCCCTATAAATAAAATGATATGCATTAATTTATTAAAAACATTAATAATAGTTTTATTTTCTCTAAAATGTCCATTATCACGAAAATTGGGTGAAAATCATACAAAAATCCTCCTATTCTTTAATATGGGAAATCAGAAAAATGCCCATTAATTTTTTTGCATAGAAATAGCAAGTGACAACATTGTTTTTCGAAAACTAGAACCAAAGACTTTTAAAAAATGGATGTCGCTTGCTTCTTTATGTGAAATGGGAAATGTGAAAATGTGAAATGGGAAAAAATAAGTGACCCTTTTGCTCCCATACTAATATTTCGTAAACCAACTGCAATACGATTTTAAATCTAATAATGTGCAACGAAGGTTAGTTAAGCAGAAATACAAAACGTATTTGTTATTAAGCTACACATGTATTGTAATACAGAAAGTATCCTATCACACAATAGGCGGTTTTATATTTCAAATTAAGTAAACTATAAAGTTAGTGGAACCAAAAAGTTAACTTTTAGGTAAACTTTACTTGAAATATAAAACCTTGATAAAAGTTAAGTAAACTTTGAAGTTAACTGGCTGGGGAACCAAAACGTTTACTGGAAAGTTTACTTTAAAGTTAACTTCCTGGTAAACTTCTCAGTTAACGACAGTTTTTGTTTTTCTCCTATCTCGCTCTATACTAAATATGGCTAACCGCCAGGCCGTGAACCTAAAACAGGTTTTATATTTCAAGTTAAGTTAAGGGTGTAGAGAACTTGATTTAAATGGCTTATAGTTCGGTTATTGATTTAATTTTATATTATACTCATGGAGTGTACCTAGATACAATTATTATTTTTTATTATTAATACATGATGGGTGCTGCTCTTGCTCTTGCCCATGAGAATGGTGTAGTGAGACGACAGCCCAATTTATTAAGAGAAAGAGCCACTAATAATGAAAATATTTTTCGCCGTCTACGTGTGACAGAGGACCAATTTAACGACTTATGCCAAGAATTTCATCTTCGACGACTTTAAGACATCCCCTTTGCGCGTTTCATTGTTTCACAAAATATGATGGAAACATTTTTGTACTATTTAGCAGGAGGAGGATATTACCGACAATCTTCATATCCTCTTGGCATATCCATTTCGACCGCTTGGCAATATTGTCACAAAGTAGTTAATTATTTTGCTGACATTTCGGCACTCCACATATCTCTACCGAGACATGATGAACTGCCCGCCTTGGTGTTCGATGAATTAGAGGGACGCCGAATTGTTCTTCTTCTTGATGGAGTTATCATTCCTATCAGTCGACCAGCAGGAGCTGGGGATGCTTACTACTGTGGAAGACCCGGAAAACAATTTGATTCGCTATGTGTTCAGTATTTTGTGGATTTGCATGGTAAAGTGCGACATATAATTACAGGACTGCCAGGGTCAACACACGATAAAACTGCTGTTGAATTCAGTAATACAATAATGACTTACTTGGATAATTTGCCCCCTTACTATGCTATATTGGCGGACTCTGCATACCAAGGTCTACACCCACGGGTAAAGCCACTCTACAAAAATAGGCGCAATTTGACGCGGGCTCAAATTATGTTCAATCGACAAGCAGCGTCTATTCGACAATTAGTTGAGCGATCAATTGGTGCATCAGAATGCAAGTGGAGGATTCAACAATCAAAAGACAATCGAATTGCAGGACTTGCCGGACCTGACTTTCCCTCCAAATGTACTCTTGCTGCAGCGGTTCTGCATAATCGGTTCACAAACTATACCCATGCATAAACTATCATCCATTTCAGTGTATGTAGGTACATAGGTTATATCAGGACAGTTCACTTTTTACCAATATCTATTAACTATTATCTATTTTATTATCTATTTTAACTATCTATTTCTATTTATGCATTCAGGTATCATGAGATGTACGTACAACATATTATTATTTATTATGGAAAAAATTATTAATACATAAAGAATTACAGAAATCATAGAAATATACATAAAAAAGACATGATATACATATCTACGAGCAGAATAATAATTACTGATCTTTCTTACTATCAAAGAGGTCGATGAGCACACAAATGTTATTATTAATGTCTGTTAAAAGGCTGCAAATCATGTTGAGCGTCTCAGTTTGAGCTAGAAGCGTCTCCTCCAGAGAGAACCTGGACACCTTCGGGGAAGATTCTCCATCGGTTGTTGCAGATGATGCCGTAATTCGTTTCCTTGAGCTGATGGGGGTAACTGCCGCTGATGTATTCCTTCCTGACGTTGAACTGCCCGGTTCTACGATGAGTTCGGGGGCAATGTTCGATCCACGAGGGTGTAATGCGGCTTCGTATGCTTCGATTGCAGTAAATAGCTCTTCCGATCCATTTACTTCCGGTTTTGCATCGTTGTTTCCTGTTCCTGCCAATTCGATTAGCACTTTTCGATAAATTTTCCTTGTGTTGTCGATATGGTGCTTTATGGAGATCGGTTCATGTCGAGGCAAAGCTGCCGAAAAATAATCTTTTCCAAAAAAATCGTCGCCTTTTTTCTTTTTTTTTAAACTAATGTAATCATCTTTATTGTTTGTTGCGATTTCAAAGGCCATTATGCTCTGGTCAGTGCGCCAGACAGATCTCTTTTTCGCATCAGCCATGATTATGAAATGGAGATTATTGGGTTTAGCTATGTACTCTGGTTTATATAATAGTGTTCAGAAAGAAATTCCAAGAAATCGATTCTTGGAAATTCCAGGTTTATTTCAGCATACCTAGATGAGTAAGCAGCTCATAGAGATATAGCAATCATAGAGATAGAATATAGTAGTATTAAAATAATCAATTAACAGGTTAGAAAGGAAAAAAGAAAGCGAGCTATTTCATTGGCTAAAATGTTTACTTTGTAGATAACTTAAAAGTTAACTTTTAAGTTAACGACAGTCTCTTCAAATTGCTGCCGTTTACCTAAAAGTTTACCTAAAAGTTAACTTTTTGGTTCCACTAACTTTATAGTTTACTTAACTTGAAATATAAAACCGCCTAATGTGACTATCTACATAAAATGGTTATAGTGACTGTAGTGAATCAGCATGATATTTTAATATGGTTTATATGTGGAGGTAGACAGGAAGATGATAGCTTTCTGTCAAACTTTAAGAACTGATAAAATATAAATTAATATTGAATAAGTTGCATATGAGAGGTAAAATATTTGAAAAAATACAATAATTGGTGGGTCGTAGTTAGAATTAGACAGGTAGTCGCCCGCTATCAAAAAACCCTTTTTTATTATTAAGCTATACTCTTATAAATTACATATTATTGTAGTTGACATTCAGGCGCACATTTCTATATTTTATATAAGAACTTTTTATCATGTACATTTGCCTGCATGAAAATGGACTTTTTATACTGTTTGAGAATGTAAATTCTCGTGGTCTTTGTGTATTATATTATATGGCTGGCTAATTCATCGCAGAGAAACTGAGTGAATTGAAGTGAGAGGTGTATATATTCACTTTGTAATCCAAATGATAGAGTATATGTGTGTGTGTCGATAAGATGGTGGACATATTAACACATATATATGAGTTATAACATATATGTTTATACTATAAATAGTATAATTTATGAAATTTCCAGAATACATTTTCCCTTGATCCTGCTCGTGGAGGACACAATACACAACCAACATTGGTTCAAGCCCGAGCTGATATACGATTAGTCAACACAAACTGTAGTCTAAAGCCAGTTTCACGATCAAAAAACCATGAAGTGCAGGATGAACATCCTCTTCAGACATCTACTGTGTTTAATTCAACAACAGTAAAGCCAATGGCAACCAGTACCCCTGCAGTTTGCACTCAAACCTCTTCTGACCCCAACCTGCACGCTATACCACTGTCTTGCTTGGCTGACCTTGACGGAAGTCCTTTATTTATTACTAAATAAATATTATTCGGAGATTTATTGTGTGCCCATCCTGCCATGCTTCCTTGTCCTGTAATGAATCTGGTAAACTGATTATTTTGATCGGTTTTTGATGATAATTTATCGCTTTTCTCTTCTCCTTTAGTTACTTTTATTTTAACGTAACTACGTACACATGCTTATTTAGAAAATTATCATTCTATGTTTTATTAAAGTCATGAGAGCCATTGACATCGATATCATCCCAGTATGTAGCTGCAATAGCAAATGTGTATTTTGCTAAATTTTGCATACGACTTCACTGTAAACACCAAAATGAACTATTAAAAAAAGAAGAGCCGTTTAGAAAAAAAGAAAAATCTGTATGCATAAATATTGATGTATAATAGTGTGTACATATATCGTCTTCTGTTCACATTGACTGTAGATTCTTTATAATCATAAGATATATGGAATATCACTAATATAGTTTAATAACTGCCTACAAAAATATTGATATCCTGTTATTGCCCATAGAGTAATTAAAGAAAGACATTTCACTATTATTGATTTAAATAATATACATCGTGTTGTACATCCATTCAAAATATTATGAGTTTGTGATCAGCATATATTATGAAAAAAATTAAATATGTGATAAAGAATGCTTGGATGTAATTGTAATATGGTTGCTTTACATTGGGGAATACAATAATTATTATCCATTAATTATCCATATAACTAGTATTGCATATTATTATATTCATGTGGACTATAAAGCATCGAGATGGGAAGTTAGGGTGCAGATATTTTATTTTTTGTACTTATATATAATTTTGTATAAACGTGGTAACATAATAGTTTTTATTATTATTTCACTTACAACCCATAAACTTCATTATCATTAATAAAAATTGGAATTGGAAGGAAAATCTACGCGTCAGAGCAGTACTTATATGTCTAACTTAAAGTGTATATCTAATGAATATTTTTATGTAATTTTTTTTACATTAATTATCAATGTAACTAGTATTGCATATTATTATAATCATGTGGACTATAAAGCATCGAGATGGGAAGCTAGGGTGCAGATACTTTATTTTTTGTACTTATATATAATATTGTATAAACGTGGTAACATAATAGTTTTTATTAATTTCTTTATGTAGTATTTATTTGATATTACTTAGTTATTCATCTATAAAGATGCACTTACAACCCATAAACTTCATTATCATTAATAAAAATTGGAATCAGAAGGAAAATCTACGTGTCAGAGCAGTACTTATTATGTCCAACTTAAAGTGTGTATCTAATGAGTATATACATTATATATATAATATTTATTAACATTATAAGCAATATACTTGTGTTTCTGTTTTTGTAAATATTAATTGTATTCTTATCATTTATTCTTATACTGCCAGGTTATTATTTTATCATATTATACAAGTTTATGTATTATATTTTTCTGTAAACACACGTAAATATTTGTATCTATTGTATAACTAACTGTGAGTGACCGACTTTATCACGAAAGAGGCTTCGATTTTCCCTTTAATTGTACTTAGCTAAGTATTTTGTTGTCTATGTCATAATGAAATGCAATTTATACTATGAATAAAATAAATTATTATTATTTACTATAAACCAAGTGAAATTTATTATTCTTATTATAAATTGTAGTATTAAAACAAATTTATTATAAACTAAAGGAATTATTAGTAATAATTAACAATAATGGTTTATAGTAAATTTGTTTTAATATTACAATATTTTATAGGTGTTACATTATAATATTCTTGTAAGAAATATTGTCATTAAGTATTTACTGAATTAATATTTTTATAAATCAATTATAATAGCTTATTTGTCAATTTTGATCATCCAAATCACTACAGCTTTTCCAATTGACCCCCAGAAGAGGCTCAACAGACCTCCATGTCTGATAAATTTTGATTTCATATTTTTAAAGTATGAATAATTATAATCATTGTTTTCCTATTGCTATTAATATATAGACTTTGTCTCATAAAACGCTATAACAATTGAGTTAGACCATTTTCCATTTCATCATAAAATACTATGATATGTATATGCATTTGGACAGTTAAATTTATAAATATTTTTAAAACACCAATAAAAGTCACTAGATACACAGATACAATTTGGTCTCAGGAAACCTCTGGTTACAATAAAGGCAGTCAACTATTTTGCAATTATGTTTCAGATGTTAAAACTTGTCTGTTTCTTAGAGAATAACACAGTTGATTTTGTACCAGCATCTTGGATGTTTGGCCTAGACAAAGCCTATTGGCCTAAATATATATGCATTCTTTGTAAATAACAATTGTGTGTGTAACTATTTTTATTTGAAAAATGTTCTTGGTTTTATTTTCATCATTTAAGCTTCTTGACTTTTACCAGATGTTAGATAATATCTAACCTTCTTATTCCCTTACTATTAGAATTTGCCCATCCGATGAACCATTAACAATGCCCACACTATGAGCATAACTATAATTTATATTAGGGAGCCTCCTGCACTATCACAGACAACAAAGGGTGCACTATCCTCCATACCGCGTCATTGTGCGGATCTGAGTAAGACCACTATCATTTGATCTTGTGCAAACATTCACAAATCAATATAATTGAAAATATGTTGGACGTGAATCAAAACACCTCCATTTTGGAATTATCTTAATTATTATGTAATAGTATGTGGGTTGTAAAACTGATTAATTGACCAATTGTTACCTCCTTTTTGTATGTTTTAAGTTATTATCTAATTCCATTGTAGAGATCGACCAGCACTACCCAGCACCAATGTTAATGTATTGTCCCCCATCGTGTGAGTTGTTAATTTGTAATACATTTGTTTCATTCGTTTATTTTACATCGAAATATATTTGGATTGTAAGAGTTCCGAGTCAGAAGACCAGTTAGCTGAAGAATACAACAATGTTCCTTCCACATCTAGTAACTGATTTCTGTCTTTAATTTATAACTTGCATTACAAACAGTTCCCATTTTAATCAATTTATTTTCTGTGTAATCATTTAACCCGTTTTTTATTTTTAAGTTCAGCACTGTGGACATGTCCATGTGCTTCGGCATGTGCATTGCTGACAAGGTCCAGCGACCACGTCTAACCAGCTACCACTCAGTGCACAGCTCAACTTGACAAGGATGAGGGACATTTTTCACTGGGCCCAAACAATCCAAGGGCAAATGGCTTTGGGTCCATCTATCCAGGAAATGGACACCCTGAACAACATCTTCAACTGCCTCGCCAAAGGGAATCAATTAGTTTTTAAAATGTATTATTTTTATTTTATCTGTAAAGTATGTTATTTTTATTATAGCAATAAATTATATTTTAATTGTTTAAATTCTATATATATTTATATATCTTTATATAAATAATAAATATAAATAATAATATATTATAATATAATAATATATAATAATATACACAAATAAATTTGAGAAACATATTGAGTTACCAGTTTTATCAAAGTATTATAGCCAACCTATGACAAAAGCTATATATATAATTTATATCATTAAAAAAAATTAATTGATGTAAATGGATTATATGTATAATATAATACATATCCAACAATAATATTGACAATTAAATAAGAAAAAATCATTATATAAAAGAATTCACAAAAGTATGTGGCCCACAACCTTCTGTGTCTCTTGGGACACAATATTTATTTTTTATATTTGGCATTTTTAACATTTTTTTTACAATTATACATTTGTAATATAAAATATAAGATGTTACTAAAGTATATCCTAATCACAAATACACTAGAAATCTTCCTGTGTCAATGTTTTTTCTGTACGATTTTTCTTTCATAAAAATTAAGTGTTGGATAGATTATCCAACACTTGTATAATAATGTTGTATGGTCAAAAATTAAATTAATAACTATTTTAAAATATAAATAATTTTTTAATCAATTCATATTTTAATAACCTATTATAGGTTATTCTTATGTGTTTTTGTTTAAAATTTCATCTATTTTGATTAAGTGAAAGATTGAAAAATTTTATCAAATTTCATAGTCTTATTCAACAGTTGTTTTGTTTTTTGATATTACAGGCTACCCTTAATAGATATTTAAAACAGTTGTCGAGTTTTTTATGCTGATTCTTTCTGTGTCAATGTTTTTTCTGTGCAATTTTTCCTTCATAAAAATTAAGTGTCAAATAATGTTATACTTGTATCTATAGCCCCTTCCCCTGTGTGCTTGTAAAATAAGTTATTTAGCCTTACTGCCTTAGCTAGGATATTAGGTTGCCTTAAAAATAGAGTACAATGTTAAAAAGCAATACACATACATATTTGGTTCTTTTCTGTTATTCAGAGATTAGAATTTTCTGCAGATTTTAAGCTAAAAAAATCATTTTTGTACTTTGTTCAAATTTGGGCTAAAAAATTTGGGGGGTGGGGGGTGGCAATATATTTCCATTTTCCTTATTTTACAGGGAAGATGTCCAACAACAAAATACAGACATGGTGAACAATAAACAATGTAAATAGAAATAATGAAACACATTCTTTTCTATACATTATTTCCACATTCATTTTTAAACATGTATATGTTATATTTTCTATTAAGAAATATAATATTTTTATCTCAGTCTATTCTTTTGTTATTTATTATTTTATCCATTTTATTATTATTTTGTATGTTTTGGTTTATATATACTATTTTTTTAATTTAAAGGGCAATATATATATTGACATTGTTGACAGTGCCCAATATGTTTGTTTAAAAATGTATGTATGTGTTTTGATTTATAGAATTTTTTTTAAGGGCCCTTTAAATATTGTTCACATATATTCATTTAAAAATGTGTGCATGTGTTTTGATTTATAGACTTTACTTTTTTAATGGTCCTTTATATATCATTGACAGGGCCCTATATATTTGTTTAAAAATGTATGTATGTGTTTTGATTTATAGATTAGTTTTTAAGGAAGGGCCCTTTATATTATTGACAGGGCCCTATATATTTGTTTAAAATGTGTTACATGTGTTTTAATTTATAGGCTTTATTTTTTAAGGGTCCTTTATATATATTTGACAGGGCCCTATATATTTGTTTAAAAATGTATGTATTTGTTTTGATTTATAGACTAGTTTTTAAGGGCCCTTTATATATAGTTGACAGGGGTGCCCATATATTTGTATATATGTTTTATTTTTTTTAACCAAATCATTTTAATTTTTTTGCAATTTCAATTTGCTTATACTTTTTAAAAATTGACAAAGACTGGCAAACAAAACCTTAACAACTATTGATCTAGAACAGCTGAATGATGGTAAATTTCTCTCACTGAACAATTTTTTTTATGGAGCAAGAGCCAGTGCAATTATTCATAACAGCTCATCAACTGATCAAACCATTATGCATTTTAAAAAGTCAGCTCTTTCTGCTTATAGCAACTGTGCCATACATATGCAAAAATGTCTACCTTTAAACTACTGTGTATTGAAAAACGTCTCAGCGATGGATCCAAAAGCGTGTGGTCACACCATCATGAGCAAGGCACTTCTTATGTTGGTAGATCAGACCACATCTATTATCTAATGAGGAGAAAGAAAATTTTCATTTTGAATTACTATGATTTCAGGTGGATGCCACTATACCTCCTCTAGCTGTAAATCAAGATGTTAATAGTTGGTGGTTGGGAGTTATTGTTAGCCAAAAATATCCAGCTTTATCAAAATTAGCTCAAATATGTATCAGTTGCTTCTGTCCTCTTGTTAAGTCATATTTTAACCCAATGGGTGACATAATTGACATATGCTCCACTAATATGAATGTGACAACTTACTCATGCTCTCCAAACAATCAAATATGCTTTGAAGTCAAGAAACACTACATCTCTCCAACTTAAAAATAACAGATAAGATTGTTTGCCAATTAGTTCACAAAATTGCTAATTCAGCCAAAGAATATAAAAAAGAGCAAGAAAACATACAACCCCAAAAAGAAAAAGAGAAATACATCATATTGTTGACACAAATCCATTTTGGAAAGTAGAGCCAAACAAGTGAAGCTACAAAGTGGCCAAGAAACTCACTTGAATTGTACATCAGCGAGTCATGAAAAGGAAAGAGAAACTCAATGAAATGGTTTCAAAATGACAGAGATTGCATTAACTGTTATCTATGTATTACCATATTTATGTCCATACTATATTTTTCAGATTCAGTTATCAAGTATTATATAATCTCTGTATATCAGACATATTAAGTGACTTTTTGAGCATGCATAGGTAATATTAATATTTTTGAAAGGGCACCTAGTTTACTACACATAGCACATTTATCACAAAACAATGTCATTCTTGTAACTTTTAGTATAATGATTAACTATAAAAAATAGTTGTAGCAAACACCATCTATTCCATGTAACATTATGTTATTGCCATTGTAAATATGTATACTATTAATATGTAAATATTTTGTTGCTAAACTCTAAAAGGTAATTTTTCATATTTGTGATTTTTTATATTGGTCCATGGGCCCTATTATATTTTCGGCAGATTTTTTAGTTTACCATTTTAATCCCTAGTTATTTACCCACTAATTTTTTTTCAAATAGATTTCATAGGTTTTGCCAAATTTATATATATCTTACAATGTTATAATTTATAGTTACATTTGTGATATATGAGAAGTAACTACAGACTGCCTGTTGGTGGTCTCTACCTTTCTAATAGTAATATGAAATATAAAGTTATTAATATTGGATGTTAAAAAAGAGATAAATAACCAAAATAACCAAATATTTTAGTAGGCAATTAATTTAACTATAATTATGACAAGGCAAGGATAATTTTTTTTTATAAACTTATAAATATTATTTTTGTATTAACAATTTTCAATCTTATTAAGATAATATATTTGTTTAGATATTAAAGTTAATTATTTATATATAATTATTACATATTTTAATAGAATAATCCTTCATTTTAAATACATAAATAAATTAAAAATTTTTTTTTTTAATTTAATTAAAAATAAGTTAAATTTTATTAAATAAAAAATTATTATTTCTGTTATTTCTGAAAATTTTAATATTTAAGCATAGCAGAACTAGGGAAACTTACTGCACAATATCAAATTGTTGGAAACATTATCTTAACTGTGGACTTGATTGATGAACATGTCAAATTATGTTATTTATATCAAATGACTATCAATTTTGGTCTTACAATTAATTGGCTTGCTAAACATGGACTACTTAATGAATAAGTTTGTTGTAATGAACTCATGGGTTTTATACATTGTGCTAAGTATTCTATAGTGATGGTTGAGCATGGTATTGCAAACCGTACAAATCTTACCATAGTATCCCTGTCAATTCATTCTTTGCAGACTCACAGCTTACTCTTGGCAAGATACTTGAGCTTATGTATTGGTGGTCTGACATATGTGAATTGTGTGTTGTGAAAGTTCAAGTAGATATTTCCTGGGAAGCTGCCATGAACTGATCAAAAGTTTATAAAACCGCAGTCAATATCAACTCACTTAAACAGAAAAGAAGAAAAACAAAAGAGAAAACATC
>JAYRBW010041515.1:0-11648 GCA_036023295.1 Invenusta paracnida
TCTCGAAGGCTTTGATGACATTCAAAAATATCAAGTCGCGATAATATATTGATAATTTTGGTGGGAGTATAAAATGGCGAACTTTGAATATTTAAACAAACATATTTACGCTTTTTTGTCCGAGTGAACTCTCTTGGTATTATTATTCTATGGGAATATATATCTAAAGTAGCACCACGAATTTGTTCAATCTCTCTTCAATAGTTTTATTCCATGTTTCCATCATGGTATTAGTTCAGTTTATTTTAAGTTTAGAATAAAATCAAATTACCATGATCAGCGCATTTAGAAATATTCATATTAAGTAATAAAATACTAAAATTGACCATCAAATAATAGAATTTGTCACGGAAAGTTGCATTTCAAAGTAACACATAATATATTTGAAAATTTAAATGTTTTTTAGAAAGTATAGCTCACTATAATATAGTATATTATACAAAGGTTATACTTGATTTAATATTAAGCTCGCTATCACAGGCTTATCACAGATGCTGCTCCTTATGTAACGTCTCCCTTAATTCAAAATGTGTCCCTTAATCATCGTGAAGAATTCAGGTGATTTAGATATAATTTTACACGTCTTTGTAATTTTCCAATTTTATTGATTTTATATACATCGCGCTGTAAATATTCATCAATATAAAATCGAAATATTTTAATAAATTATAATATGTAAAATGGTAAACAAAAAATAGTAATAAATATTGTGAATGTTTAACTACCTAATTATTTCCTGATTGATATCTATTAACTAAATCAATCAAAATCAAATCAAAATCAAAATGCTTTTCTGCTGGTTACGATCAGACAGAAATTCATAGTTTCTGTCTAATTATTAAAAATTCAATATTATTATTAAATAACAAACATACATTTTAATACAAAAATAACTGATAATAAACTTCAAAACTTTATTGAAAGGTCCGTGCACATGGATAATTTTGGGTGTAGTCACCTCCAACTCCAACAATGTCACAACATTGTCGAATATCTTCAGTTAATTATACTTGTTTTTCTAGAACAGCAATAATTGGACTTGATCCTGAACAAAAACTTGGATATGCTATTTTCTCGATATCGTTACTTGTACCGATGTGACGTTTTTATGTGCTGTTATCGATGCTACTTCGTTTTTGCTATATCCATTAGATTACAACAAAAAGATGTAAATAATCATTGAGCAACTTATCAGATACTTTTTTAAATTCGACACAACTGTCTTTGCTGAATAAAATTTCTAAACATCATGGTATGTCTTTTTGTTTGAGCATCCGTCCCAAAAGCGATAGACTCACTTTCTATTTTGACAAATCTTTTTTAAGTCCCTTCCATTTAATTGAAGCCAATCTTGTTCATGTGAAACAGTCCGCCATTAAAACTATTGTCAAGTTCAATAATGAAAAGATCATTTGATTCCGCTGTTATAAAATCTAGTCGTTCTTCACCCCAGCCACTGATACAAGTACCAGGTACATTTTGTAAATTTAATAACGCCATTCTTAATTCCAAACAAATTATGTATATTTTGTAATAATTTACAGGTATATCGATTGAAATAATTTATATTTAGTCAGAAACATTGACAATAGGATTTATATACTAAAATTTATCAGTCAGAAATATCACAAATCGTCGGCCCCATCACAAAACGGCCTCTGATGTATTGATATTTCTGCCTTCAAAATACGTACGTTGTGAAATATAATGTAATTCCTGTATGTCTAAAACTGTTTCACTAAAATAAACTGTTTCATTGCTGTCAGTTTTTGAAACATTATTTTTTGCTAAAGTTTTCGGCTATCAAAATTAAATCTTTATATCTTTCATCAAAATTGTAGTATACAGAAATGTATAGAATCGATGAGTGGAAATTATAAAATTGTCGGGCAAAAGTTGAATAGGACTTAACTTTTTAATATGATTAGGTATACACAATTTTTACAATAATAATCTAAATACAATATCTATCTACTTTACAGAATATATTTTCATCAAAAAAGAGGGAATTCCCATATATAGAATGAATATGAAAATAGATGAAAAAGAGTGTATAGGTATTGATTTTAGTTTGTTTTATGTGGACCAAATTCTGATGACATATAAACGTCATCAGGAAGGATGGTTTCATCGTTTCATCAATAATATTTTACCTTTGATACTATTGATTTTTTAACAGTTTGATAGACTATACTATTTTCTTATCGTGAAGGTTTCGTAAAATCATAGAGTAATTACTATAATCATTACTCTATGCGTAAAATATTGTTTTAAATACAGCTGTATCTCTTAATTACAGAATGCCTATTTATCTCGTAGTGCCAAAATCGAATCTAAAATTTTTTGTATTTTCCATAAAATTTACATCCAAGGGCAAATTTACAAGATGCAATACTCAATTTATTTAAAATTGGATAAACATCGATAATATAATTTCCAAAGATAAACCAAATATTAAACAGATAAACAGGTAGTTGTGAGGCAAAAACCTTTAAGTCAAATAAAAGTAATAGTAACAAGATTTCAAGTCCCTGGCTTCATTGATTCTTGTGACGCATGTTCTTCGACCACTTTGATTTGTGAAATTCTCATCTTCCTCAGTGGCTTCCCCATAAGTGATCAAAATTCTAAGGATAATGTGTGTCTCCCATTGGTGCATTTTGGTACCACTTATGCTGAGTTGGGTGCAAGAAAAACGCTTTCGTTGAGCATTGTAGAGGATGAAAGCTAACCATTTTATGTAGAGAGTAAGAAGACAACGGTTTTTAGTAGAGGCGGCCCAAATTTGCACCACTTTTGGTTCAACATGATTACTTTTTAATCCATGTTTTGGAATACTGATCTGAGTACTCTAAAACCTCAGAGTCATTGGGTAAATATCTCAAACGTTAACTGGCTATTTTCTCCATAGCTTAATTCTCTGATCTCTTTTCTGCCTCTCAATCCACGTCAATGGACAGCCACCAAATATAAACCTGTTCTATTTAATTTCTTTGGGTTGTCCGAACCTAAATACCCTCTCACTCACAGGTCATCCTCTTTTTTTGTGGATATAAGTGCTGCTCGTTTACGATATTGGTTTGTTCCCACTTGTGTAGAATTCCTTCATGGATGAGTTTATAGTTTTTCGAGATTCAGAAAATTCAGATAACGTTCATATAGCTTCCAATCTTTTTGATCTTCATTTGTCAGCCAATAAGTTAAGCCAGAAACAAGCTTCTTGATGTATCACTCGGATAATGTTCACCATGTTATTTCCATAAATTCAAAGACAACGAATTGTATTACTTTATTTAAATTTCCTTTTCATATATCTTGTAGGGTTGAGCACACATTTTCGGACAAAAATAATACCACATAATACAATAAGTGGTAGAGCCAGACTTTAATATTTGAGCAGTTCTTTCTATTTAGCCAATCATTAAAAGCGTTTTTGGCCCATTTAGCATATTAAATTATATTTTTCGGTGTTTGACTCTTGATATTATCTTGCATTTGCTTTTCTGTAAATAGTGAATATGTCTGGTATTTCGTTTTCCTTCGGTAAAATGATATCTTGTAAAAAATCGTCATTAATATCAAAGCTTAATAGATCTGTATAACTGGCCCTTTTCTTTTAAAATGATAAACTAAGGTCGTTTTCGTAAATAAAAGAACGCTTCTTAGTTCGCAAAAGAACCAACGGTCACGTGACTTTATTAAAAAACGGCGATCTCTCCTTAGATTGTAAATACCGTTATATTTAAATAAAGGAAGATTTAAAATAACACGAAATCTAAAGTAAGTTATATTATAGATTTTTTAAATAACCATGTCACTCTTTTATTTCACAATAATTGAGTATTATTTGACTTTAAATTGTTTTTTGTAATATTAATAATATATTAATATATATTAATCGTACAACATATCTAAATATTAGTTTCCATGTTGATTATTCAAATTATATAATATGTTTATTGTTGATAATTATATTATCAATTAAATATATATTAAAGTATCTTTTGATTTTTCAAATTATTTTGTTTATGTATAACCTACTATACTTATAGTTGTAGTTATTATAATCTATAATAACATATGAACTAGATTTCAATATAACTATATAAATTACTAATAAAATTAATAATAATAACTATGTATAAATTTATTTTTAATAATGTTTTTAAATACTTTCTATTAAAGACAATAAAGTAAAAAGTTTAATCAAAGTAATATTTTTTATTATACTTTAACTTATTTATTTAGTTATTTCGTATAATTATCATTTTATCAAACACATCAGAAATTACTTCTATAAATACTTTACCCACATTGTGACAGAAATGTGAGCGCAGCAGTCTCATTAGCTGCGTCTATTGAGATTATTTTATTTGACACTTAAAATTGAAAAATCATTTTGATATTCGCTAAATTTTAAATTTCGCTCTAATCAGTCGCAAGCAAACGAAGTATCTCAACCGTTCTTTTAATTGAAAGAACGAAGTATGAAATCTATTAAAGAACGAAATCTATTATCTACGAATGAACGAAGTAGCGTTCTTTTATTTACGAAAACGAAATAGAAATATAGCTATCCATATTTTATAGGTTAATCTTGTGACATTTTAAAATTAATTAATTATATCTCAATAACTTATCTTAATAATAATACTACCTATTTCATACCCATTAATACAAACCTCATTGAAATACAAGTATTTACTATCGACAAAAATGTACAACACGATGTATATCTATCTATATATGAAATTAAAATGAGTCAAAACATTATGTTTAATTACTCTATTAGGTATACATTTGTCAATTTAATGTTATTCTAATTTAAGTACCAATATGTAATAAAACACAAATAATATAGGCAGTATTAACACGTTTAGGCACGTTTAAGCAGTACTAACACACCTACAGAATTACTTTAAATTTAAGTAAATAAAATAGTCTATCCCAACTCCTTGAAAAGGTGAATTAATGAGAAAAATTCGTTTAGTCAAAAGCAATCATATATATTTAAAACACAATCTTCAAATAATCTTTAGCAAAAATATCTATACGGAAAAATAGGAATTTGTTTCTCTCATGATTTAATAAAATATTATAGCATATAATCTGAAGCTTGTTAAAAAGTTATTCATAGAATTTCTTTAAAAGACTTTAAATGAATAAAATATGATAGGTACCAGCAATTGCAGTTTTAGGTACCGCATATAGGTACTACAGTATAGAACTTTGCTTTTTAGCAATATTTTTAGACTCTGACATGAATTTTTAATTTCAGTAAAAAGACTAATTATCAGATGAAATTCAATGAGCTCAGCGAGGGATATTATATCCACTACCCTTAGAGCTTTCGCAAGGTGTGGACATTAGTAATCATTGATTTCTGTGTTATTATTAATATACAGAATGGCATCCTATAGCGAGGAAAGACTTAGACCTTGACCTTAGTGGTTTCGGTTTAGATAATGTAATGTAAGACCAAAAGAAGTTAACTCCTTATCAACTGCTTTCTGATTGTACAAATTAGGAATAAGATTAATATGCAATATAATATAGCTATTTGCTCTCTTATCACTTGATAATCAAGAATTTGAAATAATTTCATGTTTAGATGCTATTGCAACTTTTTAAAATCTTTTAACTGCAACTTTGTCACTAATAGGTAATTAATTAATCAAATTATTACATCCCGTATAAACACTAAATATAGTAACAATCTCGGTTAAATGACTAATGAAAATTCCTAAAGGCTTAGAATGCCAGTCTATAATACATTCATGCCATGTTTGTTGGTATTTTATAGACAAGTTAATTGTGGTGACACTAGCAGGAACAATAACGTGATAAGACCTCCATTGTGCAGCTGTTCGCGCAGCACTCGCAGGTTATTCCACTGGCGAAACGGTTGGTCGACCAAA
Source organism: Invenusta paracnida (assembly GCA_036023295.1). NCBI lineage: Eukaryota > Metazoa > Platyhelminthes > Proseriata > Coelogynoporidae > Invenusta > Invenusta paracnida. The sequence continues at coordinate 5,919 of JAYRBW010041515.1, forward strand.
GCCGCTTTCTTCTCGGTTGTTGTTCCTCTCCTCTTCTTCTTCTTTCGAAGGAAGGCAGCCTTAACAAATCAAAAGTGTTGGCACTGTGTCGTCGTTTATCCATGAATCGTTCTCCCAGTTTCTGATAGGTTCCCTGGATAGAAGGTTGGGGCATTCGTGTCTTTGGCTGCTGCAAAGTTATCCAACCAACTATATTGGTCGACTCCAATGGCCAATTACCTTGCAGGACACTTCGTTTAAGACGGCGTTCGGAAGAACCGCTTGCATCGCTGTCCACATCTAGAAATAAAATTACAAAGCTCGTTTAAAACTTTATCTAAATCACAGGATTATTCTTTACGGTGATTAAGGGATACATTTTGAAATAGGGGAGGGGTTAAATAAGGAACAGCACCACCATTGGCAGTGATAACAAGCTTAATTCTTCTAGACATGGAAAATGCAAGTTTATCGACTAGTTATTAGAGCATTTCTGCCCCAATTTTTTTAAGTGCTTGTCACAATCCATTAAAGCCATAAACCTCATGTTTAGCTATTTATCGCTGACACATATCTTCAATCAGATTGAAATCCGGAGAATGTGAAGGCCACAGTAGTACATTCAGTTCTATTGCCAGGCAACCTAAAACCATCGGTACATTTGTCGAGCGACAAGATCATCATCTGGTGTGGTTTTACTCTATACGAGGTGCACGTTTTCTCGTGAGATTAATTGAATACCCGAATGCCCATTGGTGATACATCAATTGGAAGCCTTATGCAACACTCTGACCTTATTTGTTATACCTTTCCTTGAAATGAAATATAATTAGGCCAGCAGGACAATGTATTGGTACATATACTGCTTACACAACTGGCAGTTTTTTTTTCAGAAGAGTTAAATATCTTACTGTAACCTGCACAATCTCAAGATTTGAATCTACATAGTTTGAAATCTTCAGTTGCATGTGTAGCGAGAATTAGATAAGTGGAGGTTCATGGTTTTGATGGATTGTGAAGCAGTAGAAGAAGGTTTGGCTGATATATCGCAATAACTAATCGATAATAATCGTACATTGTTATACGTATAAACTGCCAGAGTATAGCTGGTCATAACAGCCAATCAAATCTGAGTATAATCAAAGGGAGAAAAATATGTCTAAAAGATCTAAATCTTAAAAAAAGATTATCACAATATGGGTCGCTTGAAAAGTTCCTAATGTGTTCGTAAGACTGGCTAAATGTATATTGTTGTAAATGTATATTTCGTCAATAATTTTGACATCATCAGCATTTAATATTTTAACTTATTATAACACACAGGCATTAGTTGATGATATTGTTTAGATATTTTTTCAAGTGAAGTTCAATGAATTAAATTAATTTTTAAAGCTTAATTAATTAAACTTTTAAATTAGGTGGTTAACTCATAAGCCCCTTAAAATTTCGTTAAAAAGGGCGGCTATTTAAAATGACGCTATTATCATTATTTTTCACAAAACATTGTTGTTTTTATTTTACTCCCTTTTGTGATTTACTTTTTACAATTTCATTGGAGACTATTTATTAGGTATTTTTTATCCTTTCCAAAGTAAAATAGTAAATAGAATCGAAATAACTTTTTGTTTATTCTATGGTTGGATACTATAATGGGTACTAATGGGCAGTAATTTGTATAAATATAACTATTGAATTTATGTATTTCACCACTGATGACTTCCTAAGAAGGTCTGTGACCTGTATTAGCTGAAATATTATATCTCTACTTGTACATGATTCTATAAATAGTAGCAGATTCCTGAATGTATCTTTTATTAGTACTAGAAATTGGTGAATATTAAGAGAAACGTGAGGTTTTCTGAAATATAGGAGTAAAATTTATAAATAATTATTTACAAATTATACTCCTATATTTTATGTTTCTTCTAAATGTATTACATAGACATTTTAATTATAATTGAAGTGTCAGTGTAATGCATTTTTTAATATTTAATTATTTTAAAAATATATTTGGAGAAAAGTATAAAACTATTTTTTGTTGATTCAAAAACGCCATTCATTGAAAACGCCATTTTATATTAAATTAATTCCTAATTATTAAGTTTGATTGTTAACTGAGTGCTCGTTTTGTTAAATTAAGTTGTAATATCAAAAATAAACCATAGATTTAATGCATTTTATAATGTTAAGAAATATGGGTGTTTTTCTGAAAATGAGATATATAATATGTCACATATTATTTTTCTACTGAGTGATGCAAAATTATCATAAAGTATATACTTTGTATCAATGTTCTAGCTAGTTGTTATTTGATAAGATAAAATTTAAATGTTCTACTTTTTTCAAGATTGTGACCAGCGTCAGAAAAAAAAAGTTATACATGTTTTATCTAGTAAATTCGATTTAAAACACAGTAAATTCTATTTGATACATTTTTATTGGTTTAATATTAACTCTCAAAAAACGATACATCACTTTTTCAATCTTAAGAAATTTTGCTCAAAATATGTCAAATGTTACGCGGAATTGATTTAATTTCAAATTTAAATGTCAAACAGTAGAGCCAAAGTTACCCAATACCCAAATCACGTGATCGTTGGCGATACGCTGTCGTGCGTCGCCACGCGGTATGCATACGTTAAACAATCGCTGGGTTTAAGCATAGAAATTTAACATATATACATGTATCTATTTATACCTGTATGGGTATAAGTTGTGAACGCTTGCAACACGTTAAGTGCTCGTTGTTATACGCTGGGATTCATTGGTATAAGTTACATATTATATAAGTTATCAATACGTTCTTTATACTTTACTAATACGCTATGTCGTATACGTTTAACTCGTTATGAACACGGTGTGTACCTATACGCCCAAATCTTGAACAAACATCTTTTGTTCAGCGTATGCCAACGTTTTACATACGTCGGGTATACGCTGACTAAATCGTCAAGGTGTGACAGGGCCATAACATTACTCTGAATGATAAAATTGTAGTGCTCAATCATATTTGAGAGTGTCTTATTCATTCGAACTTTTGTGAATAATGGGAGTTGCTCACTCAAAAATATGTAAAGATCTGCTTTGTCTTCAAATTGCTTCTAGGGGGTGAGATGTAGCGGTCACGAAGGTTGCAATTGGGGAAGTAAAGGGGTGGCTTAAGAATTCTGACTCCAGTGCTTTTCAAATATAAATTTGGATTATAATAATTTATTTAGTTTTTTTATATAACTTATATATGTTTATGGCTTATAATTCTTGTATACTTCATTCAGATATACTTATATCTGCAGCATTTTTATACGTAATATTTTTATAATAAACCCTTTACACATTTAGATTAATTAGCTACTCTCTATATTACTTATTAATATGAAAATTGTAAAAATACTAATTACAAATACTAATTGTTAAAATAGTAATACTAATTGTAAAAATGTGCCATTGCAAAAAATGTTCATATTTTTTGTTGTCATATTTTTATGAATTTTACAGTTTAGACGTATATCTAAGTTTCATATTGATCTATACATTTATAAGGGTTAAACAGAGAGTATTTTAACAATTACATCTTGGCATCATGCTTATATCAATTTCTTCGATGACTGTACTTCATATCATCATTATCATTTCAATGTTTTGCTTTTGAGGAGCTCGGTTCTTGGCTTTCATTTTTCCGCCGGTGTCATTTTTGTTTAGATATCAATTTATTTTTTGCGAAAAATTTCTATATTAATTTAAGTTTTAAGAATACAATGTAAATAATAATTATTTATTTAATTATAAGATCCTGTAATACTACAAACAATTTTATTGCATATTTCATAGATAATGGGATTAATTTTCAATGGAATTATAGTTTTCTATAAGGGCCTATTCGTTTATTAAAGAACGATTTTTCGAAAAAAAATGATCACGTGTCCTTAACAAAGAATGAAGCTTTCTTTTCAATTTAAAAGTAAATAGCGCTACTATCAAAAACAGCGATTTGAGCACGAATTTTCTGTTGTTTTACCACAATATATTATCGTAGTTTAAAAATATAGAAACTCTAGGTGAATATATGAAAATTCATGATAGTATAAGACTTATAAGACAATAGTTTTACAAGTTTTGAACTCACTCGGACAGTAACGACGGTTGCAGAAATCACTCAGTACTTCGGCCAAGCGAGCCCCACAGACGCCCTTTTCGAGACCAACAGGAGGCATTTCGCAGATCTTCGACTCCGTAGCAGCCGACACTAACGCTGACAGGAGGACCCCGGCAAGAATCTCGTGTATCATCAGCACCATTTTTTCGTATGACTTTGTCGCATACAAGCTCGCAAGTATTCTTCATGCGCCGACATCGAGTTTTATTCATATCGGAATGGTGAGAAAAAAATCAAACTGTATACTTAAGCATCTTTGGGAGCGCGTGGAAAGGGGACAATTGTATGTCTGGCTCGGTTGATATTAAAATAGAAATATATCAAGGAGAAACTAACAATAGTTTAATAAATATAAACATGCAATGCTATAAGGCATGCAAATAAGAGAAAATGTATATTACACGCTGCTGTCATGTCATATAATCTGGGATACATCATAACAGAGGTATTTCTTTGGGATTTGTTTGTTTTTCACTACCGCCTACTAAATTCTATCTATCAGCCCCCCCCCCCCCCCAGAAAATAAGAAATCGTCGAATCAAGCGTTGAATTAATGTTTTAAAAATTCCTATGGGTCGGCCACCGCCCATGAAAAGCTATAGAGCAAAACATCAGACAAAGTCAGCACGTAGTGAAGCAGTAAGAGAAAGGAGGTGCAAGCATCTATTTTATTAACTATACTTGTAATGAAAAGATACAACTTTCCCATAAAATATATAGAGCCTTACTAATTCAGTATTTGCCAACACCTAGTCTTGTTTTTCTGTATTGTTATATATCTGGAAATGTGAATCTTTAACGGCAAACAAATATTTTTGATGAACAATTAATTTACAGATAATTGTCTGCTGTTTTTTGCCATCCCACAAACATTATATCAGAAGTATACAGTCCTGGATACAGTTAACGTAAAAAGAAAAATATTTCGTCTGTCAACCACAACTCATATTTATGTATTAAAAACATAATTTAATGTCCTTTATTCACTTTATATATTTATCCTGTAAGGTTACGATTTAAAAATGCATAAAATACATTTAAATCAACAATTAATGTCAATAATAAGAGACTATAGAGATGAAAGTGTTAATAATGCTACTAATAATGGGTGAGTCCTCCACCATTAACAGTTACTTCTGCAAGATGATGTGGCATTGAGTATATGAGGGCATCAAGGAATAAAGGTACGACATTTCAAATAATATCATTCGCAGTATTAAAAAGATCACTAAAACCATGAATTTGGCGGTGTGAAGCTCACGTTTGAGGTTCTGTACGAAGGCCAATTCATCACGGAATGTTAATCTGCTCCGTCCATTCAGGTAAAAGTAAACGGTTCGGCTGACTTTCTTTTGAGTGCTGCACAAGATTTTTATGATAGTTTCAGGGATGCGTCTAAATGACTTCGTTATTGTGACTTACTCTACTTTCACTGATCATAATATTATTGCCTTTCAATTTATTAAAATCGAATAATCCTGACCATAGCACTATAATGCCAAAGTGGATTTATAATAATATTAATCCAAACAAAAACGACAGCGTCGCAAAAATGGAAGCCAAGAAACGAGCTCCTCAAAAAAGTTAATACTGATGAT
>JAYRBW010041526.1:0-11648 GCA_036023295.1 Invenusta paracnida
ATACGGTGTTCAGAGTGAAGAAATAGGATTCAGAGAAATTTGAGCGCGATCTGGTTCAGAGTGATCTGAGGAAACGGGGGTCAGAGCGATCTGATGAATCGGGGTTCAGAGCGATCTAAGCAAACGGGGTTAAGAGCGATCTAAGCAAACGGGGTTCAGAGCGATCTGAGAAAACGGGGTTCAGAGTGAAGAAATAGGGTTCAGAGAAATTTGAGCGCGATCTGGTTCAGAGTGATCTGAGGAAACGGGGGTCAGAGCGATCTAGGAAAACGGTCCTCAGAGCGATCTAAAAAAAGAGAAAAACTTTGGAAATCAAGAGATTTTAAAAGCTTAAGAAATACTTAAAGAATAAAACTTTATAAATAAAAATTCGTGTTTTGGCATGTTTAATAATGAAATTATCTTTTCTCTCTGGAAGGTAATCACCTATTATTAGCCAAAAATGAAAAAAGTATGTTTATCTCATGTCCTAATAGAATGATAAGCGTCAAATATGTAAGCTCTTTAAAAAAATTTAATAACATAATTTAAATATAAATTATTATAAGCATATACAAAAAATAGTTTTTGATTTATGCTAATTAATTTTTTAATGGTATAGCTAAGTTAGTTCTACTATAATAATATGTTTATGTTTTAAAGATAAAATCTAACAGATGAGTTAATTTAAGGCTATAATAGACAATACATTGAATTAAATAAAGTTCTATATTACCTTCTAAATATCTTGAAAAATTGTACAATATTTAAAAATATATATTTGTTTTCAATATTTACACTATTTATAAAGAATTAACACATTTGATACTTATTGCAATTTTTTATTACATGAGCTATATGCACATTTTGACCTTTTTGGCAACTAATAATATTACATGTTTTGTTAAATACTTTATCATGTTACAGTATAATGCCGCTATAACAAACTTGGATTTAATGAGTAAATATTGAATCCCTTCAAAATACCTATGTGTTATTAAAGATATTAAAGTCGTACATTATAGCGAGAAGGATATAACGAGCATGTTTTGTGGTCCCAAGAATAGCACTTTGAAAAAGACATTTCTTGCAGTGCTGTACAAGTTAAAGTCATAATACTCAATCGCTATTATCACTCTACTATTACTATTTCTACTATTTAATCAATATTATGGTGCTATCTATATTATTTAGAAGTCCATGAGTAAACTCAGTGTAAGAGTATGCAATTAGTTCGAATACATTTACTTAACTGCGCTACACATGTAATTTAGTATAGGCGAGATACAACAAGGATTTGCAAATCAAAAATACTACATGATCTAAGCATATATTATCGAGACATTTCGAGACTTTAAACGAAAAATATTCTGAAGATTCTAACAGTGAAATGTATTGCTCAAATACTCGAAATATATTAAAAAAATAATAATAAATCTGTGGTTGCTATGTAAAATTAAAGGCCCTAGCAACTTAGCTCCACTGCTATATATATAGTTTTTATTTTTCTCATCTAATGAAAATTTCAGGAAAATCAATTAATGTTTTGGGAGTGTTATTGAGTCTAAAAAATAATAAGAAGAAAGATGAGAAAAATTTTGCTTTTTGAATTCCTTACTAATCTCAGTTTCTGTAATAGGCATGTAAAAATTGACATGTTAAAAATATTTAGCGGTGGACATGGTAATAATTTAATTATTTAAAAATACAATTTTTATATGGTATATAGCTGTTACAAAAATGCCTAATCTTGTGATATCCTATATAATATAATACTATGAACATATTGCTTGCAATTATAGCTAACAACCTACTGCCATAAATTTAGATATATGAAGATATATTATAAAGATTTTAAGTATAATATGAATGATTATATGTATTATGCTTCAGTTGAAACCTTGTTGAAATTAAAATGATGTTTTTGATACAATAAACGGTTTGATTATCTAGACTGCATTTACAAAAAAATGCTAACATTGTATTATTACTATTACTGGATATCTCAAAATAAAATATCTTATACCACTCATGCTTATGGCCTGACTCCCTGTATTTAATTAATTACGTTAAAATTATTTGATATAGAGAAAAATTTCTTAGTTTTGTGTACTTGCGAGTTTTTGAATTCAGTTTAACAACGGAATATAAATTTTATAATACGTTATTTTTAACCATAAACCGTTAAAATTCAAGTCAGGTATTTAACGTCACAATTTTTTAGTCAAGTTACTTCAGAATACCTGCTTATCAATTTCTAGGAAGACATTAAATATATTGATTTAAACAAATGATTCAAGCCAGTAGTATATGGTTAGACCAAATTTCAATCACAAATTGTTGGGAATCCCTTAAGACTGACCTAGAATTTAATGCAACTCATTATTATACTTATAATATCACTATAATTGAATGGAACATTTATAAAGTCCTTAAATCAGCATACAAAATGTTTATGTTTGCAGGGAAGATTTCATTCACGTCACAAAAACAGCTACTTTTACATTAACATTTTGAGCTCACATTTGGGTTGAAAATGCTTCTGTATATTGCGACGTGTTTTGTCAATTTTTCCTAAGATATAATATTTCTGGACCACTATAAGCACACAAAGTGAGTCTTTTCCAATCCTGAATAACTCCTCCAAAGATCCCCGTCTGACATATGCTAACTGAAATCTCTTTTGTACATTGCTTCTTTACTAAGTTTCGATCAGCATATAACTTCGTAATTGTTTTATTACCACTGTAAAAAATTAACACAGGTATTGAACAAAGTATTTAAAGTATAGTATATATCATATCGAAATTACGTTTTGAAATGTGCCAAAGTAAACTTAGGAAAATTTTGAAAATTTTCTGGCAAATCAGTGGAAATCAGGTGATTTTATGAAAGGAATATGCTATGAACCCTGTATAAATCTTATCTTTTAAAATTTAATTTTTTCAAGGTTCCCACAAACACGTTGATTTAGAAATATTCTTCCGTCGGTGATAATTGTGTTCTGCTATTATAATTTTAAAAATAAATTATATTATATAAAGCAAGGAAATTATTAACATTATTTATATTGACAAAAAATATTGATCATGTAGCTAAATGTAGCATAAACTTATACACTATCATTTTTATGACAACTTAGCATAAATACTATATTTTAATTATTGTCAATGTCATGCTTATATATGTATTTGTATATTAATTTATAGTTCTGTAAACATATTTTCAAAATGACGTAGCATTATATGTGTACACAATTTATGTAGTGCAAAGCATAAACTAATAGTTAGATATGCGCAATATCATAATCATATAAAACAGCACAGAGATTAATATAAAATACTATATAATATACAATAAAGCTTAAAATATATATATATATATTTATTTATTTAAAGTAAGTCTAAAGTTGGCGTATACTCGTAATGTAATATAATTTCCATATGAAGATTTAATATATATATTTTATTATTTTGAGAGAAAAAAAGCATGAAGACAGAAAATATACACTGAATTACTTATTTTATTTATGTATTAATATAATATAAAATAGAATAGAATAAAACACCATTTTGCGCGAAAATATTGACCAATATTATAAAAATTGCTTAGGTATATCTTAATCATTTTAAAAATTGACGGCAGATAGCAGGAACGTTATACTAAAATTAACACAATTTTCAAAGATGGCACAAACTGTTAACCGCGCCTTCAAATTATGTACTAAAACATATATTATCCTTAGATTTGAACTCTTTTTTGCGTCATTAACATATAAAGCGATATATTTTAAGTAGAATTAGAACTGTTACATGTTGTTATTGTAAGGAAATTGTGTTGGACGATTGACTTGAGTCATATAAACTAATAATAATCTAAATATTTGATGCTCAGTCAAAGCACGCAAACTATTGGCAGTAATTGTTGGCTTTAAACATAGTTTTGGTGTGTCTGATTATAGTATGCTACAATGCAGCAATGGAGTTTCTGGAATCAACACTGTGACGTCTGGACAATTTATTTATATTTTTACTTTATAGAAATGGCTTTGCTTTCCATTTTTATCATATGTGTGAGATCTAGAATTTTATTTGTTCACACATATAGGAACTTTCGCTATATGTTGTGCTCTGCATCGCAGTTAAATCAAGTAGGAAAATCCGCTTTCATGGAATAACGACCCATGAAATAATTTCAGACAACCAGGTGCAGGTTTATAGCTGTTTTGAGGTTTTACCAATTCTATATTATACTATAAACTACATTACATAATTGTAATAATAATATATTTCTCGCTCAAGCAGACGAATATATAGACAGACAGCCAGACAAGCGAATAGAATGAACGAGGTGCAGTGTGTTATATTTTAGTCATTCGTTGGCATTTGGCGGTGTGGAAAGGTAGTTTCTTTGATCTCGTCTGTACGACTGACTAGTTGAGGGTTAAGGGAGCTATGTGTATGTCTTAGTATAATATGTTTGTTAGTGTTGGGTGGAGTGGGATAATATGTTTGGGTGTGTGTGTGTACCCGACCTACAGACGCCGCCTCTTTCTTCTGACTGTCCCCCGAACCATCAATTTCCTCTTATACACCAACGTAGCAGAGGGGAGGAGGGGGCGAATAGGATAATGTTCTATGTTCCCTTTGATGCCACACAAGAAACCGACACGGAGAGAGTCAAAGAGGGTTTCAACTAGCCCGGGATTATATTTTTGTGCAACCTGAAAAAAAAAGAATGGGAGATTACAGAACTGCCTGTGGACTTATAATATACTAACTTATAGTATAGCATGCTGTGTTGTAGGAATGTGTCCTGAGAATGATGCTATGCAATGTAATGTCGAAGTGTGTATTTGTCTGTGTCTATTTGGTTAGTATGTATCGGTGTACATACATGGCATAGGTCAGATGATTGTCTAATTGACATACTTTAGGGAAGTGCCCTACTTCTTGATAACATATCACAGTACTACATATATATTATTATGATTTTCATGTATAGTAACAAGCACTATCTTAGAGATAGTAAAAGTCTCTAATATTCTTTTTACATTATACAATTTTAGACGTTTATTTATATTACATTCCCCCACTTTTTATCCATCTTAACCTTTAACAATTATTACAATTACTAAAACGATAGAATCGTTAACTAATATATGTATTTAGAAGAAATTATTTTTATAATATATCTATTATGAGATCCATATGATTATTTTTTGTCCTTTTTCATCATCAAGTACAATGCAGAAAATTATGTTACGCCAATTAAAAACCTAGGCAATCTTGTTAAAACAAAATTGGACCTACATACCTTCTGCTATGATTTATTTTGTGTTGCTACCTTCATGAATACCTACAGCTAGCTGTGAGCTATATTATTAGATACATTTGAATTTAAATCAGAATCATAATATGTATTTATGCATCCTTCATTAAATATTATTAATTCATTGAAGCTTATCTACTTCAAGATAATACGTAGGTATATATGACCGAGAAATATTTCAAACTTTCCTACAAATGCACCACATCATAATTCATAATGTAGCCCTCACTCTTTATACATATATGGATTAGCACACAATGTCAATTATTTTTGCTATTTTGTAAGAAAGTATTGGTGCAATATTTCCTAAACAATTTTGTTGTGCAAAAACAACATTTATTCTATATAACCAGAATACTTCTAAATAAAAAATGTATATAACATGTATTCACCCTATTTTATGCCGAGCTATTTAATTCAGCTAGAAACTAAGGGGGCACGGGCGGAATCATTGTTTTTCAACTTAAAATTTGGCATACTGGCATACCAACATGTTCTACAGCAGACCCATTAAAAATTTAAAAAGGAATATATATATTTTTAATTGCATTTATAAATTTAAAAATATAAAAACAAAAGGATTTTTTCTCTTGTTTTAAAGATGTATTTAAAATAACAAAAGAACGTTATATAGCATTAATTGTCTATACATTTTATTGTATATTATTATCCATTTCATGTATATGGTATGTATATTATATGTAGATATTATCCGTTTATATTCAACGATATTATCAGGTATGCACATTACAGATGTTTTTCCAACTATGTTTTATTGATTGAAAATTAGACTGAAATTAGAATAAAGGGTGATGCAGTCTGGAGGGCTCTAGTATGCACCCTGAGGGTCTAATGTAATGAAAAAGCTATTAAATTTTGTTAAATTTATAGTTAGGAAAAGTCACGGAAGCTTAAGCTCTCGCGGTTTCAGATAAAAAATAACAACAACAAAAAATCGGAATCCCCCCCCCGGTATGGATAGGGTTAAAGTTTCAAACTGTACCTATATGTTAAAAATGAAAGTAAATTGCCCAAAGCACAGTTAATAAATGCATGGGAAAACATATTCTAATTATGATTTAAATGGATCATATTTGAAATCCTTATATACATATATAGAATATTTTAAACATTCCACTATAGGTATACTGCGGTATACTGTCATACATGGGATGTAATGGGGAAACTGTAGAGTATACATAGAGAAACGACTAGAATGTATAGAATGTATACAGTATAAAATACATTAAAAATGTTCTAATTAATTGTAGGTTTCATTTCTTATATTTATATTTAATTTAAATGCGAATGCAAAAAAGTTGTACTACTGCTCGTCTACTCCTGCTTATGAGTAGTATAATGTAAATAAATCTTTGTTTTGTGCCTAACTAAATAGATAAAATGGAAACTATCTTGTTATTAATAATATAAGCATAGAAAACTGGAATATATGATGTGAATATACATATATCCAAGCATATTAGTACTTTATAATAACAAGAAATGTCCATAATGTACCGGTCTGCAAATTAATATACAAATGGAAATGTTAAACAATTACCTATTAAGAATGTATGTACAGTATGTTCCAAAAATACTTGTAGTCAATAGTCTTGCATTTTGAAAAACTAAAATTTCAGATTTTAGTGATTATAGCAGCGGCATTCAATGCTAAAACATTTGCCAGGGTAGACATGAATGGCGACCATCAATATCAACAAAATCACAATAATAGTCATTTATTTCCCAAATACATGTAATATATTGAGTATTTTATTATTTAATAATTAGAAAATTATATTTGTTGTACTCATCGTAATTGTGGTTAACTTGTAACTCTAAAAGATAGATTTTATTTATTTTTAAATAAATATTTATCCTTAGCAACGCCCTTAGAGTGGTTTCTCTATACGTGTACTTTATGGGGCAAACTATACACTACAAGTAAAGCAACGTTCCCCTGAAAATAGGCAAGGTTCATAATGGAGAAATGAGATGAATGCAACATAATAATAACACAGTTTTCTTCATCAGTTCAACAAACCTTTATATAGAGATTATGTAACAAAAAATTCATCCCAAAATTTTGTCTAAACCAATTATTTTTACTGGAGACATTATCAATATCACAGCATCAATAGTTTCTGAGGACTATAGCAGAGAAACTCGATTTTTGATATCATACATGAATATCAGAGATAACATGACGTGTTTTGATCGATTAGAGTTAACTTGTCTTATCGTCAATTTACATAAAAATTGCCATTTTCAACTCTTTTGTGTTTTCATGGCTATATATTAAATTTGACTAACATATTAACTTAAAGTAAGCCTTTTTCTTCACGATACGACCTATAGGCTGTGAAATCGGATGAATTGAAGGCATTCATCTGGTACTCTTCTCGTCTGGATTACGAGGCTTCATCCGAGTGCTCACTGGTGACAGTGGGCGAGATCTTTGGCCGAACGGGCTATGGTTTGGCAATGAAGAAGGAGAATCAGTGGCTCGAAGACTTTTCACAGGCGATTCTCAACTTTCATGAGAGTGAGTGTGTTGGTTGATATATCCGATATAACGACAAATAACCGTAGTCACTATATTGAAAATATCTTTAAGTATAAATAGCATACTTATTTTTTACAATAGAAAACCAATAAAAATCTTTTCTATTTAATTAATATTAATATCATTAATATATCTGTTTTGGTCAAAAATCAAATTTTATTGAATATGTGAATAATAATATAAATCTAGCATGACGTTGTCCGAGAAAAAATAAAGAATTCCAGAATTTACCTTTAGGTTTGCTAACTTTTTATCAATATTCTATTTTTGAAATAGCTTTGATTTTTAGAGACAGACTGTATTTATACAATATATATATATATATTTATAGGAATAGTACTTCAATTTTAATTAGTTAAAAAATTGAAAAATTTGTTTATTTTAAGTTCAATTTTGCAGATTATTATAAGTATGAAAAGTAATAATTTTCAAAACAATGATCGATTTAGCAGTCTATCGATATACGATATAACTAATTTCTTAAATCAATTCACCAAAACGTCTCACTATATATGCACTGTTTTTAATAATATTCTACAAGATTTTATTTACATGTATGTAAAATAAATCAGCTAAGTCTCTTTTAATGTATAATTAGATTATTATTGTGCCATAATATGCTCCTAAAAAGAGAATATTCCCGGAGTATTTTTTCTCATCAATTGAAATCTTATACAGCTTAGTTGAAAATTTTTGTTATAAAGAAAACACTCAACCGACGCATTATGAAATTTGATCACTTCAAGCTATAGTACTGCATTTCATCTTCTTTTTTTCACTCATAAATAATAGACATGAATTTTGTTTCCATTTCGACCATCGATTTTAATTCTGTCTACGTATATAGATAGTGCACGAAAGAGCCTGTGAGACTTGACAAAAATCTTTTTAATCTGACATCTCTTCATTGCACTCCGGGTGAAAAGTGGCAGACGAAACAAAATTTGCAGTAAAGAAAACATCACCTAATTACAATTCTAAAGGGTTTGTAAACAACTCTTGGTGTCCTCAAAAAGGCTGTTTTACTCTAATCCATTTCCCCATGTATGTTTATAACAACTTTGAAAATTTGACTCCAAATAATCTGCAGATAAACTAGTTTTTTTCAACTTGAATCTCTCGTCTTCTATCGCTTCACTTCCCCTCTTGGTAATTCAACTTTGCCCTCAAATCATCACAGGGGTAACTCATTTACTCGAACCTGAGAATGGAGGACAGTTTATTACTTATAGATTTTGCTGTTCATCGTTCGTTAATTTACATATTCGTAACGTAACAGTCATTAAGGTTGATTGGAAAGGTATTACGCAGGATTTTGATGAATGTAAAAACGACGTACATATATAGTTAATTGATCAAAACAGTTGTGGTTTTATTTTGACTTTGCATATAATATCTGATAATTTGGTTATACATAATTGTTTATTAATACATTTTGATAAAAACTATTATTTTATTTTATATTATACATTTAACTATTGTAATTTAGCTATGATGACTATTTTAAAATCTATTAAATTGTTGTATGTTAAAACTTTAAAAATAATATTGTATTATTTTATATGAATATATATACATGTTATGTATGCTCTGAAATTTTTATTAACACATAAATTTAATGTGTAGCTCTTAAAAATATGGCTATAGTCGTTAATTTTTTGTTGTCAATAGAATCGTAAAAATAATTTAATAAGATTTATATCTATATGTAATCCTCTAAAAAATGTTTATTTCTTAGGTTCTTTACTTTAATAATAAAACGTTTAAGATAGTATAAAATATCAATTATGTTTTATACTAGTTTTCTATCCACTAAATAATAACTAATACTAACTAATAACTAATACTACTTAAATATATTAATCGTACATGTATTTCCACAATTTCTATAATTTTTCATGTGATACTGTTTTTATAATTTACATTTATGCAATTAAGCATATCATTTTTTTTAATTCAAATACTAATTTAGACCTTATATTTAGAGCTTAATATAGACCTTATTTAGACTAGTTTATATAGTATAGATATATTAATTATACGACTATTTGAAAATACCATTCTGCAAAACTAAATTTTATTTGTTAACTGTTTCTCAGTTATGAGATATTAAACTATAGGATTTTACTCATTGCATTACTTAACTTATTTACACGTCACGGTACTTTACGTTATTAAATCTAAATTTTAAATTAACATTTTTTCCACATATAATAAATTGTAGAAAATAATGAACTTAATCTATATATTTTTCTTTGATATTTCTACTACTGGTAAGTAGAAAATACATTACTATCTGAATAATTGGAAGATATCTTTCATTTTTCGGATATAATTATGGAGTGTAGATGAACAATCTTTATGATAATATTATGTAATCTAATGACTTGTTTTTTTAATTCAGAGGGATTCATGGAGAAGCTGGACTCTGAGTGGATTTTAACACGCTCTGGGATGTGCGACAATGTGGACAGCTCACCAGCCACTCTTGGTCTCAGCAACATGCAAGGTGTCTTCATAATGGTAGCTGCTGGGATTGGGTTCGGCATCGTTCTTATCTTTATTGAGATCGCCTACAAACGCCAGCGAGGAAGTCGGGAAAGAGAGATGGGTCAGGCCAAAATGGCTGCTGACAAGTGGCGTGATAATATTGCAGTGAGTCGAGTGACTGGAGTTTGTGATTAATTGTAATTTGATTATTTCACAGAAGTAGTTCATAAACAAAATAATCTGTGTCTGCATTTAAGTATTATTATTAGATTTTCTTTAAATGAAGCTTTGAAAAATGTATTTTATTAAACAGTGTGGTTGCCAAAAGGAGAAGATTTTATTGTTTTATTAACGATTTATATACAGATGTTAGAAAAAATTAAAAGTACTTTATAGTGTATTAAAGGTTTTTTTATAAAAATGTGATTAACAAATTAAAACGACGACTTTTCAAACGGAAAAATTTATAATCATATTAATCCAATTGCTTATTTTATAGAAAAGTGTCTAAACTTGTAGCGATGCAGTAATCTTTTATTTTGTACTTATTTTTAGAGTATTATAAATAAGAGAGAACAACTACATAGATCAAACATTTGTTATTTCTTTTATTTTTGGATTTGGAGCAGATTTTTAAGTACCTTGGAATCATTCAATATCATTTTTTCATTTAAATTCCCAAGTATTTCATAATATTAGTTGTTTATTAATTATTATGAACATTATACAATATTATAAATTGTTTTTATTTTATATACTAGGGAATACTTTCATTGATCTTTGTATATTTACAGTCATTGGTGCAAATTAACATTGTTTTTTTTTTAATAACTTAGTTTATATTTTTAATAATGTTTGTAAGTTTGTTTGATAGCTACGTACATATGTATATAGCGCTAATTATATCGGTAATATTTATGGGTATATATTATATATTTTAGTTACTATTGTAATAATGAAAACTATAACATTTCAGACATTAAATAACCATTTAAATGTTATTTTCACAATTCCTTATGTCAGATTATCTTATATCTATTATTAAGGACTTACATTTATTTGCCAATTTTAGATTTAAAAGTCACCCTTTTCTGCTTGAGGCAATTATCTTGTAATTATATTTATGTTATTATAATAATAATAATAATAATAATAAAACTATATTTATAAAGCGCTTAAAAGCATGAAGCTTCTCAAAGCGCTAAATAGATTATATAAATATAGTATTGTCTATTTAAAGCCAAGTTATATTTAAAAAATTCTTGAAAAGGAAAATATTTTT
>JAYRBW010041537.1:0-11646 GCA_036023295.1 Invenusta paracnida
AATTTCAGTAGTATTTTCTGCATAAAATGACAAATGCTTTGAAATGCTTGACGACTGTATTGACTTTTTCAACTCTTGCGGCAGGTCAGTATGCTGGTTGAACACCATATTGATATCTTCGAGCTAGTCAATAACTCTAAAAAAGATAATTCTTCAGAACTAGCACCAGAAATTTTAATGCCAATTATTTTACTAAGATTTAACATTTAACGATTGCGGCAACTTTTATAATGAAATAATCTTCATTTCAAAATTTACCTATGATTTACGTATATGTTAATCTATGGATTTTAATGATTAGTGAAATTTAATCCAAGAAAATAACAATCTGCTTGAGGGCGCAGCCCGAAAACTAATCTTTCATTCTCAATTAGTAATCAAAATCAATAACCATAGATTAAATATGTTAATCTATGGATTTTAATGATCAGAAAAAATTAATTCTCGAAAACTACCAGAACTATCTTTCGTGAAAGCGCTCAAGCAGATTAGTAGTTTTCTTGAATTAAATTTCACTAATCATTAAAATCCATAGATTAACATTTATACATAACATTTTAATTTCTATGTTTACTCTCATATTATTTACATATCTTAGATTAACTAAAATAAATCAACGACAATTGGAATTAATAAATTATTTCTTACACAAAAGCATTATGAGGATTGATAGATATTGACGTCAGAGTTGTAAAAATTGATAGTTTAAACCATAGAGTAAATTCTGCATGCAGTTCAATACTACTATTTACCTACGTAAGAGCTCATATTGTATTTGTTTTAAAAACTGAGAGCAATTAAATCGTGTATGTAGTAAAATAGTTTGAGATATATAGAGGCAATCAATTATTTATTATAGACAACTTACGCATGTTAAAATTGTATAAATATATATATTTGTTCTTAAAATTAATTTAATCAACATATTTAATACTACTTTTTACCTTCTCATTTACATAAAATTCATTATAATAAAACGATTTTTTATATACCACGATTTACAGCGCGCTGTAAATGAAATCGATAAGAGTGAACACTCTTTGTAAAATCATTACTCTATGATTCATATATATATAGATGACACATTAAAATGAATCAAATCTGAAATTCAAACTGTTCCAAATATATGTATTTATACTTGAAGCATTTTCAACATTAAACAAGAATACATATTTATGGAATTCCGGAATGAAAGTGCTTTTCCGATGACTACCTATACATTTTATTACTTATAACTTTGATACATTTTTTCTAAAAATGGCATACCTATGTATTTACCAAATGTTACATTTTTAACGTTGTTTTAAAGCTTATCAACAATTCGTAATATACTTATATTAAGATTTATAATACAAATACCAAGACAGAACATTATTAGCTTTACTTTCCAATAGTCTAAATATGAAATGAGAAATATTTTTTAATTGTTCATAACTAAACTGTTAAGTTTTCGAATGTTTGAAACTTACATTTTTCTGTAAAATAAATGTAAACATTTACCGATGATTTTCTCCAAGCACACTTGTCTTGAATGAGTCTTAATTCGAAGAATTTCGAACCAAGGCCACGAAAATCGCTTAATTTGTAGTATCGTACGATTATTTTATCCCTCATCTTGCGAACGTCCTACTTACGAACGTTTCGAGTAAAGACTTCCTGAATAAACTAGATCCTATGAGTTTTAATCGATTAGGAGTAATTTTTCTATCTAAGAAATGTTGCGTGGAATTTATAGTTGAAATTATGCAAGTAGCATGTTCTGGCATTATCGGAAGAAGAAGTCTTTTATCTATGTAGCTTTCAGAATATCGATAGAGCGTTTTCCCAAAGTGGAACCATTAGAAACGCTCTTTTATTAGGGATTATTAAACCTTTGGAATGAACGATTCTTTTTATGATCTTTAATTTAAATTGAAACATTAAAACGAAAGACACATTATACAGCAAATCGAAGTAAACTTCTATTTTAAATTAATCGGTAAATACATTACGTAAACACAAATAAATGTTATTCATGCAAATAATTTTTATTAAAACTTAAACTAATCATTTCGTTTTATCGATTAGGACATGGGCAGAGGCGTGTCAGGAATCAGATATACGTGACCTACTTAATTTCTATGGTAACACCGAATGATTCTGACTTTTGGAATGAATGATTTCTAATGAGTGAAATTTTAATGTTCAATTATTCTACTTTTGGAAGTGACTTCTTGCCTGTTTTAGTGTTTCCGTGGTCCAATCATTTACCAATTAGACTAGTCGATCACTATAAACGATACACTATATTTCATTTGTTAACCAAGAATTATAACCAATCATTTTTAGGGCTTTAAGCATTGTGCACTTGCCTCGCCACTTATACATACATATGGACCTATGCACCACGACATTTAGTTTAAAGACACTACTAATAGAGATCGATGGTAGGATCTCATAAAAATGTATCATTCATTTGTATCAACTAAATTCAATAATCAATGTCTGATATAAAAATAATATAATGTTATCTAAAGTTGTTAGATTAAATATAGAGCAAAAAAGTTTGATTTTAGCAATACTTATAACGCTTAGTATTTTAATGCAGTTTAAAATCCGTGACATAGATTATTATAAGAATTTTTAAATCAATAAATTTAAATAATCTAATTTAGGGGTTTATAAAAAGTAAAATATATATTAAACGTTAATATAAAAATTCATTTTAGCAAAAATTTAATAAGCAAAATTTATAAAATAGGCAGCATGATGAATATATATATGAAAGAAAATATATACAATAACTTTTGTAATCACTTTTAAGATAGTGGTAGTCAAGTAGGTAGGACTTCTGCCTTGAAATTCAAAGGTAGCAAGTTCGAACCCCAGTACATTCTTCTGGCTTTAACAAACTAATTTGCGCAGCAGCATTGAGCTAATTATCGATTGATTAGTTTAAGTCTACTGCGAACAATTAATTATTATATCCTGACAAAGTGTGTTTGTAATGCCATTTACCCTAATACTATTAATAACGGGATAAGCCATATCTATATATATAATTTACTTATAATTTTGCATTGGTGTTTCAAAAAACTAATAAATTCTGAATTAGGCCTAATATTTTATGCTTCCTGATATCCGAATAAAAATATACTTTATCGAATTTTTTCCATTTGACTTCATTTTTTTAGTAAATTATGTTATTATTTCTCCAATTTCTTAATTGAAAGTATAGCAAATATAAAAAGTGAATATTTTAAATATACTTAATAATAATTTTCTTATTATCACATAAAAGCTTAAATATAAATACCAAAAAAGTATAAAATGATTATAGAAATATTTTTAATATATAATTTATTAAAAAGCAAAACTTTTGCTTTTTGTTTTTTTGCTCGTTATTTCATTTCTTAATAAAAATTGATTCATTAATAACTCTTACTATATTTAACTTCGAAATTAGACTAGACGAATTTGACTGACAAATAAAAATTCAACATTGCAATGTTCAAAATATGTAATAAAATTAGTAATATATGTATATAACAAACAAAAATAGTACAAGACTACAAATAATTCACAAATGTTATGACAAAACTGGCATTACACATGAAAAATTAACGAATAGAAGAACAAAACAATTACAAAAACAAGAAACAATAATTTGGATCAATTTTAATTACTAATATACTTCAATCATAGAGTCATAATAGACAGATTTTCCACTCTTATTGATTTCATATGCATCGCGTTGTAAATTTTGTGAATAGTAAATCGTGTTATTTTAATAAATTTTATGTAAAAGGGGGAAAAGGTGGTATTAAATATGTTGATTAAATTAATTTGAATAGAAAATATATATATTCATCCAATTTTAACATGTAACGTACGTTGTCTGAAAAATATAATTGAATGTATATATATATCTAAAACTATTTTACTATATAAACTGCTTAACTGCAATATTAAAACAATATTTTGCAAAAGGTTTTGGATAGCTGAATGGTAGAATTAAACTGGAAACACAATCAATAAGAGTGGAAGCTCTGGTATAATTACTCTATGACTTGAATTTAAACACAATATTGGTTATGCATTTTATATAAATTGCATATAGACATTACTTTGTATAAGTAGTGAATGCTTTACTAGTCAATACTAATATTACTATAGTCAATACTCTATATAGTCAGAAATTGCAAATGTTATTACAAACTCGTACATATCTGATATCAAATGAACATACTTCAATTTAACATTTTGAAATATCCGCATTAGTAATTTTAAACTAAGACTGTATATACCTACTCGACTTAAATATATGACATATATAATACATACAAAATAAAATGTCAATTTACTAATTCACACTGCAAGAAAATCAAAGCTTGGGCCGTTTAAGCTTTATATCCTTTTTTGTAATCCCCTTACACAAGTTTCGGTATTTCGGCCATAATTCTTTTTTCATCAGAACAAAGTATCCATCCAAGAAAGGCAATGTTCGAGTACCACTGGACTTGTAGAAGTTAAACAGGCTTAATTTGTCCGAAAGGATAAGGAAACTTTTCCGAGAATTGTCAGAAATTTCTTTCAACGAACAGTCACAGTCCGGACGATCGATTTTAAGTGGGATCAATGCCGTCTTGTTGCTTGTGCGAACGTAAGTCAGATTTCCTGTACGCAGATTTTGAAACTTAACTGTCAAAATGGATCCGTTACACACAGCTTCACGAATTCCCATAAAACTGCTCTCATCAAATGTACTAACACAGAAAGGACACATTTTTTCAATCGGATGGGGTTCTTTTGCATCCGTATACACGCTTGCCATCAGATCTCCCAATTGAAGTGATTTTCGACACCATTTGTTACGTCTAAGGGGCGAAATTAAATCACTCGCCCTGGCAACAAAGTCAACATTTTGCAAAAATATCGGGTTACCAGAAAACACTTTTTTAGTGGTAAAAAATACGAGATCCTTATCTGCCTTACTTGGTTTACAGTTGCAAGAGCCAGTCTCAACTGCTGAAGTCCAAATACTCAGTTTGTCTGTCAGACTCATTATTCTGTAGTTCGAATTTTCCCCATTACCTTCTGTAAGAATTGCATTTGAATTAAGTGTGCAAAGTTTTTCTCGAACTACCTTCAAATCGATGGTTCTATTTAGATAGCAGTATTTAGGACACTTTTCTGCCGGTCTAACAACTGGAACGTCTGTCTTTTCATCCTCCTCTGTTGGTTTACAATTTTTGAGTGTGTACATTCGTTCTAGAGCAATTTCGGGAGAATAATAATCGTTTAATATGATGGAGGCTTCTTTAACATCATCCACACGATTTGCTTGGAACATATTTATTGTAGCACAACGTAAAGTGTCATCTCCTGCAGAAATTGGATCATAGTATAGACTAATTGTCTTTTTCTCATACTCAACCATTTTCAATCCAGTCTTATTTTGTTTGGCGACAAGAGTTTGGAGAAATGTTTCGTTTGGCTTCCATCCCGACAACATATCAATTGACAAGAGAAGCATATTACTGGCGACTGCCTTACCTGTATATGTAAAGCACACAGTAAGATAGGCAACTTTGCAGTTTTCACTGTTTTGTCGAGAAGAAGCTCTAAGTGTCATGGGACTCACAGATTTCGATGGAGTTGGCAAATTAAATAGAACTGCCGTTTGCAGTGCAATGCAGCCTTCTCCAGCTATCTTCCATGTAGCCGAAGTAAACGTGTTTCCCTGATCTGGTGTAAAATCTATTTTCTTTGTTACAAAGCGATTTTCATCAGTAATATTGTACGCAACTGTTTTGTAGTTGGTCGTAACTGACAATGTAACATTTGTTTTATACGCATTTACAAGTTTTCCAGCAAAATTTGAGAGAGCCTTCAGTCCCATTATTGTATCTTGAGTTGAGTAGAATCCTCCAATAGAACTACGTTGAGTGGATAGCCAGCGTACCGGCTTCATAGATTCGCCAATGCCACGAACCTTCTCTAAGGCCAAATATCCATATGCAGTTGTCTCAACCTCAGAGGAAGTCCCATGCATCCAAGGTTTGTTGGGATATTTCGGTTTATCTTGCAACTCGTCAGTCCAGAATTCAGTGAGTACACCCTTGACTGCTCGTTTCTGTAGTGAACTACGCAAGACTGTTATAAATACTCCATTAGGCTCATGCAAACTAACTGAGTAAGTAAGTAGTGACAATGAATATGTATTCATCTTTTCAATTATTTCGCTATTTTCCACATCTATTTCATTTTTTATACAAGATATAGCACTATTAATCATATCTGTAGAATTAGTGCTGTCAATTAATGCGGTTAGAACATATGCAGTAAGCAAAATACTATTCTTTGAACTGTCCCCCATTCCTCCTTTCATTGTACTGCTGAAAACACTGCCCAATTCTTCAAAGCATCCGTCAGTTAGATTTTGTCTACTTTTGAGGAAATTACTGGCTTCAAGTAAGACATCAGATTCTATAGTGGAATACTTCTTGGCTTCAAGAAAAGATTTGAGCACAAATGCCGTAAGCCATGTGCTTCCTTGTTTATCACTCATCCCAAAAGCAGAATATGAACCATCGTTTCTTTTATATTTCAACTGCCGTTTGTATCCAATACCAATATACCTTTTTGCTCGCTTAATTATCTCAGGTTGATTAATTTTTGCAGCTAGAAAATAATCTAGAACGTAGATACTTGGCACCATACTAACCATATTCTGTTCGCCACAACCGTATGGCATTCTGACTAAACGATCTAAATTGTTCAAAGAGTTTCCCATAACATCTCCTCCAAAAATAGCATAAATGCGCTTCGAGCCCTCTACAACTGTATCCGGTAAATTAACATCGTGTTCTCTTGTCAAATTACTCTTTTCAGCACATACGACGTCTCCAATGTTCAATTCTTGTGGGATTCCTTCAGGCTCGACGAGCAATTTGCGTTTTGTAGCATCGGCATAAATTGTGTTGCCCGACAATTTACGGCCTTTGTTAGGACACAATGGGGATGAACGCGATTCAGCGCTTACAATAATATCAATTTCGCCAATAATTGAAGGCATCAATTTGAAATGTACCGTAGTCTGATCCATATCACACAGACATGTAATAATTTCGGATGATCCAACAAGGCGGAATTCTTTACTAGACAGTAACTTCACTGTTACCTGATAACATTCTTTAAGATAATTAAAAAGTTTTACTGGAATGTTTACGATTTCTTGCCGTTTTACTGAATAAGGTAAGGATTGTTGTAGATAAAAAGGCATGATAACAGTAATGTAAGAAGGTTTTGTTGTCCATAACCCTTTGTTTGTCATGCAATAAATATCTGCTTTCCATGTTGTTAGACTGTCTGGACTGGTTAAATTTATCGTTTTAGGTGGATTTTTCATATAGTCAAATTTCCAAGTTTCGGGGAAAAATTCCCGAATTCGAGCTTTTACTTTAGGTTTCAAGCCTTTATTCGATTGAACTTCTTCATCTGCGTCACCACCTCCTAACATAAATACTTCAGGTTCAGAATCATACAGCATTGCAGTTTCACATTTTCGGTTAATAACTTGTCCGTTTGTCATGACAAATATTCCGGCATCTTCAAAGGCTTTCGCAGAATCAGCTCCAGTCGAGTACATGTCCCGGTAATAACCGCTACGCTTATTTCTGCTTAAAGATCCAAAACTCATCGAATTGTCCGTTTTTTTGCACTTTTTATCAACAAAATCAGAGTATGGATTTGAATAATAAGTATTCTCTTTTACCAAATCATTAATTTTAATCAAATCATTTGTAATCCTTTCCGAATTTATACCTCCTGAATTACCAAAACTGGATAAACTAATGTCACTTATTCTTAAAGCACATACACTTTCGTTCCTCCCATGATTCAGATTTAATTCAACTGGTCGTCCCGGTGCCACTTCTTTTTTATTGAAATCAAATCTTGAGTTCCCCCGTTGTAAAAAGCATTCATGTGTAAAATCGCCAAGTTTAAACGATTCTGCTATTATCTCTGTACCATTTTCCCCCATTTCGGTGAAATATACTATAACTTGACCACCAGGTGATGTTATTTCGCTCAAATTAATTTCAAGGTATCGTGAAAAGATCGATATCTTTTGTTGGTTAGAATTTAAGACTTCATCTGTTTCATTTCTAACTGGCATTATTTTTGAGACTAGTGTTTTCTTCAGACTTTGGTTAAATGCAATTTCAGAAGAATTCAATGTCGCTGGTATTGGTATTGCCCTTGGCCGATCGCTCACAGCGTCACCACCTCCTAACATAAATACTCCAGGTTCAGAATCATACAGCATTGCAGTTTCACATTTTCGGTTAATAACTTGTCCACGCTCACAGGAACAAACTCCAGGCTCAATGCAAATTCCGTTGTTACAACTTTCATTGCACACTGGTCGCGCGCAATTGTCGCCTGTCCATCCAGGCTTGCACTGAATCAAGATATTTTCATCCTTCGTTTTGTTGAGACACTCGTAGTGTCCAATCTCACTGTCTTGATTTACGCAAGTCTCCTTTCTGATATTCTTATTTCCCATAAGCTTTTGTTTCGAGACTAAATGACCCCGGGACATGATTTCTACGAATATATCTTTATCCCAAATGGGAGTCGTGGCTAATAATCGCAAAGGAAACTTCCCCGGGCAAGTCAACTTTCCTTTAATCAAGCGCTCTTGGGGATACATCTGTAGATAAGAGCCATAAAGGGACGCCCATGGTTTTAAGTTTTTATTGACATAGGCCTTCATAAGTTGAGCTATTTTTGAATCGTATTCTTCCTGTAACCCCAACTCGGAAAATGAAATGGAGACTTGTTCTTTGATAGTCAATGGTGGTAGTTCAAAAGCAATTCTGCCGTACTTATTGGTTTTAAATACTTTTGTAAATCCCCACCGACTCTCTCTATCGTATGAGAAACTGTATCCAGATACCTTTATGTCCGTGAATGGCTGAGGTGATCCACAATGCTTTGACACCTTTATACTGCCATAATATGGCAATCCAGGTTTGTAATAATCAGAGCCTTCCACTTCGATGTTAAATAAAGTTCTTTCCAATTTTGCTCCAATTGCTTCTTGAGTAATTTCAACACCGGTACCTACTTCAGTGACCTTAGCAGTTATTTTAGAGACAACATTATAATATGAGAAACTTCCATTTCTAAGTTGCAAGGTTGTAGTACTCACGTTAAAGTCACTGCACTGATTCTTTGCTTCATTTATCAATTTAGTTACTGAAATACATGGGCGTTTACTTTTTGATGCCCAAAAACTGTTGTCATCAAGACATAGCTTTACTTGCAGAAAAGCCTTCATTGGACGTCCTGTAGAATATTGTGCACACACGCTAAACTTGATGAATTTGTCTGTAACGACTAAAGATTTCGGTGGTCTTATATCAATCGTAAATTTAGGAAGCACATATTTCTTTACACGAAAGGTTTGTTCGGCACTGCTTCTCCTAATACTTGCAACCAGCTTCCATTCTCCAAAAACAGGATCCTTTGTTAATTGATACGATAACTTCATTGCTTCGTTCCAAGTCAGATTTTGCCACTGAGCCATGCGAATTTTTTGCGGATCTTCTAAATAAATTATTGAAAATGTTTCATCGGCTTTTGTTGCTTTCACAGGCGATAGAGTAAATGTAGAATCTTTTGCTGATTTCTGGACAGTAAATTTCTGGCCTGAGCGTCGATCAGATTTAAGAGTTGAAGGGTAGATGGGTATAAATCGGAATTGGACTAGTTCCC
Organism: Invenusta paracnida; assembly: GCA_036023295.1. Classification (NCBI taxonomy): domain Eukaryota; kingdom Metazoa; phylum Platyhelminthes; order Proseriata; family Coelogynoporidae; genus Invenusta; species Invenusta paracnida. The sequence continues at coordinate 9,766 of JAYRBW010041537.1, forward strand.
CTGGTTTGTATATTGGTTTGCTTGTTTCCCCGTAGACAAATAAACTATCTAAAACAATGGAAAGAAGAACACCATCATTTTTGAAAACCAATTGAGAATCCTCCTCATTCTGACAATCGACAAAGTTGGGAGATTTTCCGGTGCAGAGTTCAATTGTAACATTAAGTTGCACCTTTTCCTTCAAATTCACAATGGGGATTTCGTAAGGAATCTCGCCAGACGATCCAGTAAGGTCAATTGGCTCTCCCGAAACGACGAGACCGCTTACTGGGTCCACTGTGTCCACCTGAATACGAGCTGTTGTAGACGTCACTTCAATAAAAAACTTGTGGTCACTCTCGACAAGGAGAGCCTTGGGCATGGTAATAATGTAGAGAGGAACATTATCCTCTTTTGACACATCGCTTGTGCTGCTGGAGGCCACGTTGTTGTTGTCATCTGCCGTGAGACCGGTTCTCCAAGCCAGTGTTAAGAAAAAGAAACACAAAATCCATCGGTAACGATGGAGCTGCTTCATACTGCGATCAAAATGTGAAATTTACAATGGCGGAATACTTTTCCTGTTTATATATTCACATGTATTGCTATCAGTACGCACCATGCGCATTAGTTCATATATATGTTACATAGATTGTAAGAATTAATTTTGGATTATAACACTTAAATGCCTGTGTATGAGCTCTTTCGATGACTTAGTTCATGACCCCTCTTGATTTAAGTAATTCATTCAATCTCTCCGTTTACATGTTTTAAATTATATGTTGTATAAAAATTAGAAGTGTTTTCTGTGGTGTGATACAAAATAATAATAACATAATACATACATAATATCACAGAAGTTCGAATGACCAAATTCTGACTGCTTTCAATAAAATCTGGTATTCTCTCATTACACTGAATACTAAAATTATATCGTAAATTTGTACTTATTTTCATAATTTTATTTAAAAAATTTTTAATTTAAGTTTTATTGACAGATTTAAGTTATTTAACTTTTTCTGTTTTAGCAATATTAATTATATTAATTTAATATACTGTTTGTTTTTTATAGAAGGCTTTTGATTATGTACTAATATGTATTATATGTGTATTAGCAAATTAATTCGATTCATTTGAATTAAATAATTGCCGAATTAAGTAGTCTCGAACGCGCATTGATATAACAAAATAATATTGTCATACATTATTACCTATAATTGTATTTAATTTAGAACTATAAATAATTATTTGTATTGTTGATATTATTAATTTAAAACATTTATTTAAAGCCTTAAATCCACATAAAACTAAAGAAACATAAAAACACAATGCTGGTTAATTCAGATAATTAATAGGTCTTCCTTTTATATAGTCCAGACACTTTATAGATATTTCTTTGAATTTAATTTGTCTGTTATAAATAAAATAAGTTACATTATCTATACACTCATATGACGCCATTAACTTATAATCATTTTTAAGCTATAACATGCCACCAATAATACATAGAATTATTCTATATAGTTAGATGTTATTATTTTTTCTTTTCTATTAGTCCATTTCATTTAGAGTTTCTCGGGAAATTGTGCGACATTATAGCTTTTGTAAGTGTTTGCTTTTACTGAAATATATACGCATTTCTTTATTAATATATTTCTTTCAAAATGCAATGGTCTCTTTTTACTGCTTTTGCTATTAGGGCCTAGCGATTTCTTTTATATATAATCTACGGTTAAAGTTATCACTTTAAGAGTACTTCTCTCCTCCGGAACGATCACCCTGAAAATAGACCGCAGACCTGGCAGTGGCGCCCCTCAACATTGAAAATTTATCAGACCAACAGTGAAACCTTTTGGTGTAGTGTCTAAAAATTGGATACCACCTAAAGTGAAAACATACTAA
>JAYRBW010041548.1:0-11646 GCA_036023295.1 Invenusta paracnida
TCTTTTATATGAAGGCGAAACTCAGGAAGCCTTCGATAATGTGAAAGATATTGTATTCAGTCAGTATTGCTTGGATGAATCTGATGACGATGGATGGTCCAACTGTAACGATGACTTTTCCATGGATAGCGCATTTAATAGTAGCTCACAGAGAGTTATTGTGCATCCAATGGTATCTCTAAACACAGCGCAGACATATATTCCGCAGCCTACTCAAAGTGCTTCTGCCACATATACTGCTACGAATACGGTATTTCGCATCTCATTTGAGGACATTTCGATCACACGGACGTCTAGTGGATGTACGAGCGGTTTAAAATGTGTAAAATGGAATGATGTGATGTCTAGTGGATGTACGATCTGTTTAAAATGTGTAAAATGGAATGATGTGATGTCTAGTGGATGTGCGAAATGTTTTAAATGTTTTAAATGTAGTGACTGCTGCTGCTGGTCTTGGTGCTGTGGTATATTTTTTGGTTTGCTCTTTATAATTGTTTTGCTTGTATTTTTATATTTACATTTAAGTTTAATAAATCATTTAAAAAGATATCCGTAGCGTGGTGTTTGTGCTGGCCGATAATTATATCTTACATTATATGACTGCTATTCATGCTATCACTTAATTTTTAATAACGTTCCTTTAACCCTTTGACATACTCTTTCAAACAAAGGAATGGTTGTTCTTAGTATACGAATTCCAAAGTATGCATGCACACTCTCTTAAAACTGTATAATGGAAAGTGTCGCAAAGAAAAAATAATATTTCATATTGCATTTATACTAATCAGTATAATATTATTCATAATTCTGGTTTGCACAAATTCTTAACATATTGAGATGACTAAGATGTGTTCTTATAGAATATTGCCATTAATTATATAAGCCATAAGAATATTTTTCCATTAAGTTTTATATCACATTCATATCCTTCCCTTCGTCATGAAGCCATTGAATCTATCTTACATAGAACACTTATATTTTATGAACTCTGTGAAAACCACAACGTGTTGTGATTATATTTATTTTTTCAGACAAATTGACTATTCGTATAACTGTTTCACTTTGTATATTTTATTTTATCAGTAATAAAGTTATGCATTAATGCATGAATTACAAACTTAAATTATCTTATATGATTGAGTACATATTATAAATTAATTATGGGAAATGAAACGTATAAAAAACACATAAAATAAACAGTTATACGATTTGTTATTTAAATAAATAAGGTCTCTAAGCATTTTAAAAATCATATCCCATGAAGTTTTTAAGTGTTAAAACCGTTAACTTACCTATCAAACAAGGCCCAATAATAGCACCTCGTACAATTTTATACCAAACAACACGATAATAAAGAATATAAATATCTAAATTTAAATTTGAATGTAAAAGTATACAATCCTGCTCGTTATTTATATTTTCTTCTTTATCTCAGAAATGTATATCACAAACATAATATATCCCATTGGAAACATTTATTTAATATCTGTTATTAAAACTTTATATTTATAGATTTTATTAGCATATGTTGGCGTTCATTCATTGAAACATGTTGTTACAATTTAATAAATAATATTTATAAATGAAAAATATTAATCTAATATGCAGTGTAGAATTACTGTCACAATGGTAAATAATGGTATTGTTCAGTTACGACAGTAATAAGTAGTTTAATGTTTAAGGTTATCATTTTTTTATAAATAAACGATCTAACTAAAAGTTTTGCCCTATGAAGTTCAACGAGCCTTACATGCACAATCTATTTACAATTTAGCGCCCCTTTAATACCTGTGTCAGTATGTGATAGAGTCAATGTATTTATGTATGTATCTTGTTTATTAGCTTAGTACATTCTTTAATAAATACACCGAGTTTTATTTCATTCAAATAGTACGACACATGCGCATGTCATGACGGCGCTGGTATAATTTAAACTCCCTTTCAAATTTGTGTAAATACATGCAATGACCGAGAAGGCAGAATACTAAATATTTGTTAACGCAACATTATGGCCTGCACATCAAACTAGACTTATCTTTTAAGTTTATTTCGTCAGTGAAATCGATCTGACATTATAGGCTAGACGTATAAATCGTTTTAAATATTGCAGTGCTATACACAAAAATGTGTCTGCATAGTTTGCCAACATTGTATATAAGAAGCCTTTAAATACAATGTTAAATTAACTGATTTATTATATTACTTTTAGGTGTAAAATTTCAAGTGATATGAAACATACCAAAATATAGGCTTTTATTTCATTGTTTCCAAGTGTGTAAAATTAACTGAAATTAGTTTAGAAATATAAATTCAGTAACATGTGAAAAATGCAATTATCTCATAAACTCTAGATGAGCTATTTGACAAAGATTATAAGAGTTTGAAAATCTCTTATAATCTTTTGCTATTGGTTAATCAATCTGGTAATTAAAATTGCTATTAAAACTCACACTTTGAGGTTCGACAAGCTAGACTAAAAAGCGCATAAAATCAGTTAAGTGGCCCAGCAATGACCCAGAAATCCAAGTGCATGAACTACATGTAAGAACTCTCCAGACAAATGAGCTCATGAGAGAAATTTTCTCCCAATTGTGTGGCACACCATATGACACTACGATCACTTTCGACAATTATTCCTCCCGCATATTGATCTATAATGGACCCCTAACAGTTTGTTTTCTTAAAGGATGAGACATTTCCACGACACGCCTAGTAAGTCAATGACGTTGGATTCATAACAAGACTGCACTGATCTGAGGAAGTAGTTTTGAATTACAGTCATACATAAGGTGTCCTCGTATAAGCTTCATAAAGTATATATGTAGATAATTCGGATGTGCTGTGTAATATACGGAAACATTTCGTTTTACAATTGCGTTATTCTGTTCGAATAATCGTTGTATTATTATATTTCGAGTTTTAAAATTTTGCATTTAGTACAACAAGATGTTTAGTAATATACTTAAAAAAGCGTTTATTTTATATAAAAAAATTAAAAATTTCTACATTTCTTTTCATATTTTATTACTAAAATAAAAGAACTTATTTATATTGCACGTCACTATTTAATATAAACACCTAATCAGTACTCCATTCAGAATACTATATTTGTTTATGTTCTCATGACTTTGTTAAGTGACAAAGTGAGGATTGGTGTCTTAGTATGTATAACTTGGTTGCAACTCATTTTACAAATTAGTTTGCTATTTAATGAAGTATTTTCCAAGAAAATGACTTCGTATTACAATGTAAATTACAAACTTCATGGTTTAATATAAAGAATTGCATAATTTGGTTGATAATTAACTAAATTTATTCACAATGTAAGCAGTGTTCTGTCTAGATGCAGCTTTTTATGTCCTTGCGAACGAGCAAAAGGATTGAGGCTATATATTTATCCCAATATACAAACGTACAATACTATATTAAACAAATAATAAATATATTAAAAATACTGCATACATGAAAGAAAATTAATTGACATTTTCTGAATCATTTGGTTTTATTTTTCACATACCATATTCCATATTAGAAGCGTTATAACCCCAATAATTAGACATATCTGAAAAAAGAATAAAAGAATATATATTTTTAAAATATCCAGAAATTTGTTTAAATTGATCAGTATAAAGATTTGTATATATATGATGATTTTAAAGTAAGTATATAAATATTAATAAATACTACTTAATAATTTAGATAGACTCAAATATAAAATATTTAGAATATTCAAATATTTCATTTTATTACAAATCTTCAAAAAAATTGTAATTTTTTGAAAATTACAATTCAAAACCTGACGATTTAAATTGGATTTCAAAGATATTATTCTAATTTAATCTCTTAGTAAGTAATATGTAAGCTCCCTGAAATTATAATTTCTCTTAATATCTCTATTTTATCAAAAAAATCCTTCATTTTAAGAAATTTTATATAACCATATATGTATATCCTTTAAAAATCATTTCGCCAATCCAGGGAATATTACAGTTATCATTTGTGTTAAGTATTAACTATATACATTTATTTATATAGCGAAAGTGTTAGAATCATGTGAAATCATTAGAATTTCAGATAGAAACTTTTGTCTATATTTGTGAATTAAAAAATATAATTATAAATCGCGGACAACGTAATAATATAAAGCATAATCTAAAAGTATAATATGAATTTAATGTATTAAAACAATTGCGTTGTCTTCGTTATAAATATGTCGGTATTATTACATAGATCTGATCAACGTATCATATTTTATAGCTTACACAAATTTAAACTCTTACATATTATAGTATGCTTTAAAATATGATGGGGTGAATACCCAAATTGATTCTAAATTTGCATTTAGTAATACTTAGTGGTGAGCAATTTACCATTTATGTTATATTAGCACGTATTATATTGATTTTTCTAAACTTAGTTACATGAACTCTGTCTAAGTTTTGGGATTTTACATGGATACCATGATAAGCTATAGATACCATTTTCCTGAACTATTCCTATTAAAATATTGTACATTTAAGGATGTGGTCAGCTTGTTTCATTTCAATAAAATAAATAAATGTTAAATTAATTGCATATTATTATGTATTTTATCATAAAAAATATGGTACAAGGCTATAGAAAATCACTTTTACTAATCAAATATAGCTACGCTATGCCATTGAAATTAAATATTTATGACCACCCAACAAGATTGTTTAATGAAATTGATGGCAGAGTTAACAATAACTCTTTTTGCTGAATCACAAATGGCTGATATGGCATGTAGTCGAATATTTAAGAATATCTAAATCAAACAATTTTGAAATATAAATGTTTGATCTATTTTATGAAACATTATCATAAAAATACAACAGCTTCGTTTTTAACTTTTGGAAGAACACATTTGAAAAAATATCAATAGAGTCATTTTACTAGCGTGTTCATTAAAAATTCCAAAAATATCTTGAATTTTGACAACATTTTTACCTTTTCAACTTGTTATGCACGATTATTATAAGATAACCAATCTATGTTTATAAAGTGAAACAAATATCTATCATATATGACTATCATTAACATAATGTTCATTATCTGAAAGATTGTACCTCAAATTAAAAAAATATGTCACTCACCAATATAGTTATATACAAACTGTCATATTTCATTTTTGAGAGCAGAAAAATAAACCTAAAACAAATATAATTATAAAAAGGGTAAGAGAAGAAGCAAAGGCTCATTAAATTATTATATTATAAATATGTACGCAAAAAATTTAAAATGTAGGAATTAAAAAATCAATAATCTTTTTTAAAACGCTCTATAATCAATAGCTAAGAACAGTCATTTCAAAGAAACGCGATTTTTCTATTACTGAGATCAGAAGAATATGCATAGGTGCAAAATAATAACAAAGGTGCATATATAACAAAATAATATTTTCTTTTGATTTACGATGTATAAACTGATATATTTATATAACTATTGAATATGGGTCTAATAGGTAGTAATTTTTACTTTGAATTATAATGTTTTCTCAAGATGTTACCTTATTTTCTTTAGTTTTATATTATTCGATACGAAATATATATATCATCAAAAATATCTAGGTATATGAATAAAAAGAGTTTGAATTATTTCAAATAAATATATATATTCAATTCAATTCAATTGTAATCAATCTGCACTTCCTTAAGGGGCTTACTAATCACGACTTATCTATATTTTAAACATAAAATACAGGTAGGCTGTAATATTTAGTAAATCTACTAAATCCGATAACATATGCACTGTAGGAAGGTCAAACCACAACATCCCTAAATTGTAACAGTGTACTCAATGGAAAGGAATAATTTTTGACCGGGTTACTTACACAAAAATGGTATATTGTCCAATCAAGTTATTAAATTCTCCAGAAGTAAACAATATATCTAAGAAATCAAATAAATCGGTTAAGTTGCTTCACCACCACGTATTAAGTAACATTTATTCATATTTGTCTTCAATTTTGTTTTAAATAGCAATTATCCCACAAGAAAACATACAGTCTTGCATAAAATCTGCTTGCTGCTTTATTTAGACAGTTATAGAAATTCTAAACGAAGCTAGTGTAGAAGGTACATCTAGACGATTGACATTGAATAAAGGCATTTAGAAACTGTTCCTTAAGATTCCCTAATCAATATGCCCTCTACTATACGATGAAATACCGTTATTGTCGTTATTCTTTTGTCTATACGTATACAGTGATATAATACTACACAGAGAGAGAATAATCAATATTCAACAACTTACGCATCCAAAAATATATTTCCTATATGTACACATTTTCCATTGACAAGGAGATATTATACTATGGGGAAAAATAGTATTATAGTTAAAGTTATTTTAATGTCAGTGGTTCTCTCTATTTATTTATTTACTCCAAATGTAAACTTGTACCGTACCTATCTATACTAAGGTCTAATTAATTTATACTATTTGGGCATGAAATGAAAATGTTTTTCTATTACCTACTCAAAGACGCAAATATTTACAAGCTTTAATATTTATGGTAGATTGCATTTTTTAATTGAAACAATGAAAATAACGTTTTTAACTATAGCAAAAGTGCAGAAATATTTATATTAAGCTTTTAAACCAATATGGCTAAATCATTAAGCCAAATCTGATTATGATGTGAACATTTTCAACAGATTTAAAATGACATTTAACTTTGTAAATTAATTTAAAAGTCATATTTCACATTACAATATTTTTATTAAGGAGCAAAACTTTTCGATTAATGTTGGTAACCAATGGTAACCAAGAATGTTCCAATTACCGGCAACAATAGATAAGGCTTACTAGTCTGTCCCTAAATATTTTGTTTTCCTAATATTTAATACTTTTATTATTGTAGATTCCTTATTATGCTCCAAAATTGAATGGCAAAGATATAAAAGTAATGTCAATCGTATAGCTAAGCACGGAGAGTATATTTTCTTCCATACCCCAACGGGGACGGGGGCTGGAAAACGGGCTGATTATACCTTCCACCCGCGCTTCCGTATAATTTTGAAAACTACTAATAGAATAAGATTTTAAAGCTTCGTATGAAAATATTTCGTTACATATTCCGCGGAAAGAAATATTTCAAACTATTTTGTTATTTTTAATATCTAGGTAAAAATATATATATATTTTCTGTTTTCTATAAGAAAACTTACAATTATTGTGCTTCACGATTTATTATATGGAACTAATCAGTACCCGTGTCAGAATTTCTGTATCTATTTTGAGTAGGATATGCCTCTTTTAATTTCAAAAGGCATGTTCTACTCATTTATAACATAAAAAGCGCATTTCTAAGATGCAGTCATGTGACCACCCTTTTGGTGCCACAATAATGAACATAATGTTAAAAGTTGTAAATCATTATTTTGGGGTAAGACACGGAAGATTAGATTGTTCCATTTGTTCATATTAAAGTAAAAATTCGGGAGATTTGAGAGATGCTCAAATCTCACTGAATATAGTCTATAAAACGGAACGAATATTTTAACATGAACACTTTTCTTATTGTATATGATTTTAAATGTAGGAAGGATCAGTTTTAAGTACATTTATTCGATATATTTTAGAAATAGATTAATCTTACACATTTCGAATATTAAATATTATTCTATTAAACTATACATATAACGAATATGCCGTGGTAACATGTTATACGCTCATTCTTTGTAAATTTTAAATAATTCAAAAGAACTATACGAAGAAGTGTATGTTTTTTATTTGATTTACTCCATAGACTATAATAATTGATAAGGCCTGTCACCAATCAAAAACACATATTACATTTAAGTGAAAGTTTTTGTTATAATGCTCTAACTATAAACGGAGATAACCAAAACTATTGCTCGACTCTTCAACTTGATTAAATTAAGTAAATGCCTAGCTTGGGTAAATTGTGTGCTGCATATGGCTGTTTAATTTAAAAAATGCACATAACATTCGAATTTTATACTACTGAAGTAAGATGCCGGGCAAAAGTAGTATGATACTATTTTTTAATATGAATAACACAAATTTTATAATAACAAATTTTATGATTTTTAAAGGATGGAATATTGAACAAAAAACTAAATTTTAAACAAAATTAACAAAGTGAGACTTCTTGCTATTCAAATTTTATTAATTTAATATTCAAAATGTTAGATTTAAATATATGTAAATGACGCACGGGATTTAATTTTCTGTTTCGCGGTCGTGTATTCCTTGATAGGAAATTACCAACTTGTGTTATCTAGATTTAAGACTAAAAATCAATAGTTCTATTATCTAATTATCTAATTATTACTTATGCATATTTTAATATGCTCTTTCTAAAAATGCATTTTATCGTACCTACATTCTAACAAACCTTGTATTTTGAAAAAGATTCAGTATTAATGTATTAATATATTATAATGAATACATCGGTTAATTCTTAAATATTATTTCCATCATTTTCCTACAGATATGTAATAGTACATTTATTTATATTGATAATACACCTAATGCTATGAATTATATATATCATTATTTATAAATTACTATGATTTATAGTTGCCTATAAAATATATTTGATTATATAACATATAATACTTTATTATTAGTATTTTTTCTACTTTTTTTTACTTACTGTTATAATCTAGCTATTTATATTAACAAATTAATTTATTCGAGCTATTATATCTTAGTTTAATCTTTTATAATCAAGTTTTAATTATTAGGTACAATAAATTCCTTTTAGCCATTTTTAATAGATGAATCACTTGCATATTGTATACAGTATTATTGAATTAAACATATCACTATTAAAAACAAATGTCTGTAAGCACACTAACTCGTAAAAAAGTATCATTATAATGAAAGACGTAGGATTACTCACGAAAAAGCAGGTATTTCCAGACATTCATTGACTTCTCACACAGTCAGAACCATTCTCAAATCAACTGATCATGTTATGTTACTTTGCCAAGACGATTCTTAAGATATAAAATAGATTTTTTTAATAGTAGGTATTAATGTTCCAGAATTGTAATGCAATACAACTTAGATAATATTGCCTATTTCATCTTTATGTGTTATATTCAGTTAGCCCGTAATAGGTAGGTACCCTTATAGCATTGACACAATGCAGACAGGAACTTCCCATCTGTCTAATCCATATGCCACATCTATTAAGATGAAGTAAACTGTTGTATCTATAAATGTTTAGTCTATGTATAACAGTGAACTAGAACAAGAACAAGAATCAATAGTCAAAAATGCTCTGTTCCAAATTAGGTACTATGTTCTCTATGCAGATGTCCTATTTTGATTATAAATATGGAAAGCAACACGGATTTCTAACTGCATATATATGTGTTTTTCAAATCAAATATAGACTGGTAAATGATTTTAAAGGCAACTGATTGTGGCGTTAGATTATTCAAATAATGTTATTCATGTACTTCAATTTATTATTGTAAAATAGATGTAACTAAACATCTTATATTGTATCCTTTATCCTGTATTATCTATATCTTAAGTATTCGATAATAAATACCTACTTCACTTCAAAATTATTTAAAAAAAATTTTAATTTCCTGTAAATAAAATCTATGATTTATAATTAAATAAATAACGTCATTATGCATTCAATTACTTATTAATTTTGTAACTTAGCAAATCATTATTAACCATGGTGATAGGTGATAAAAATTCTAAATTAAAATATCGAAATATTAAATTACTGATATCCCTATTATAAATATAACTTATTAAATTGAAGTAATGTGTTTGACTCAATGAATGCCAACATCTGATAATAAAATCAAAAATTGTAAAGTTTTTAAAGCTGATATTAAATTAATCGCTGACGGACAACATACGTTTATATCAAATTTAAACATATTATTTCCTTGTTATATTGTTGTCTGGTATTAAGTTGTAGTAGGGTTATTTTTGGGCTTTGAATGGTTGGTAAGCTTTAACACTTGAAAACTACATTGGATATGATTTTTAAAATGCTTAGAGACCTTAATAAAATAACGAATCGTATAACTGATTATTTTATAGTTATATATATTTTATTTCCCATAATAATTGATTGGTAATACATATATACCCAGTCATAAAATGTACAATTGAAATTCCTATTTCATATATTAATGCATAATTTTATTATAAATAAATAAAGCATTTTACTATGTGAAACAGTCTTACGAATGGTCAATTGGTATAATAAAAATAAATATAACCTCTTTACGAGATAAATACATTGTACACAAAATATAAGTGTTCTATGTAAGATGGATACAATATGGCTTCATGACGAATGAAAGGATATGAATGTGGCAAAAATGAAAATGAACAATAAATGATTATTGCTTTAATCATTATTTAATGAGTTAAGAATTTGTGCAAACCAGAATTGTGAATAATATTTATGTACATTCGTAAAATTGCTGGCCATTGTATTGACATCATTCACTGTACAACGATAATTAGAATGACTTAAATAGTTTTAAAGTATCTCACATAATTAAATGTATTGTAAAGTTGATTTCAGTAGAATATACAAATAAATCATCTCAAGTTTAAATGTTGCAATGAAAATACATAAAATGAGAAGTTTTTGAGGTTATCACAGGATATGATTTACTGCACTCTACTTAAATTATCATAACACCAATTGCCTGTAAGGGATATTATTTATTCCATTAATATAAAGTTACAACAAAAAGTTAAAGACATTAAGTACCAGAGAGGAAAAATTCAAATTTTCATATTTTCCATAAAATATATAAATTTGCATAACTTTTTGCATCAATAAGGCGTTCTGCTTCTAGAATAAATATAATAGGCTTAAGAAAGAGTAAAGGCATACTTTGTAGTTCAGACACTAAGAACTGGCCATTACTTTGCATTAAAGTGTATGTTTTTAAGGAATGTTATTAAAGGTTAAGTTATAGCAAGTATAACCGTCATACGAGGATAATGTAGAATAATCATTGGCCAACACAAACACCACGCTATAGATATGTTTTCAAATGATTTATTTAACGGAAATAAAAATATAAAATCAAAATCACACCAACTAGAATGAGCAACCAAAATATACCACAGCACCAAGACCAGAAGCAACAGCTGCAGCAGTCATCACAGTCTTCACATCTACTAGACTTCGGTGAGATCGAGAAATCCTCAATTGGGATGCGACTTTCCGGATTAGTAGCAGTGGGTGTGGCAAAAGCACTTTGAGTAGGTTGCTGAATGTGCGTCGGCGCTGAACTCTTTGGCGCGGCTGTAAACCAGCTTTTGCGTTCAACAGTGTCCAGAGATACCATTGGCTGGACAATATATCTCGTCGAACTACTATCGTAAGCGCTATCATGAGAAAAGACATCGTTATCAGACCATCCATAGTTTTCATAATCTTCATCAGATTCACCCAAGGAACTCTCTCCAAAAACAAAGTTCTTCACATTATTGAAAGCTTGCCAAGTTTCACCTCGATATCTAAGAAGATGATTGAGGGACGTATTCGCGATGGTCGAAATTATTCGTTTCTTGCTGAGATCACGGAGTTTGTCCATTCTGTTGTTGAATGGGTTGACAGGATCGATAATGTAGGGAGCCTGATGTCGTGTGCCAACTTTG
>JAYRBW010041559.1:0-32529 GCA_036023295.1 Invenusta paracnida
TGTCGCAGCGGACAGGGGGAGGGGGAGGGGGTGGAGGAGGGGCAACATTCATGACCAGTTTCGGTGGTGGGGAGATTGTATTGTTGTTGTTGTTCTTATTGTTAGCTTTGCTGTTGGAGGGCGGAGGTGTAAGCAAAGAAGGCGCACTTTGGTTTTCCTCTTTGAGAGGTGGACTCGCGTGATTGAATCGAACTGCTGGACTTCTATTTCCACTCTGACTAAACAGGGTGGATGCCTGCGAATTGGCAAAGGAGTCCGTAGGTGTTATATTCCCAAAGCTCACCTCGTAGTAACCGTCGTCACAGAAGCTCGGATCATCGCGACAATTGCCGCCAGAATCCAATTGGCTCTCGTAGGTGGAGTCAACTCTGTCGCGTTTGCTAGAAGAGGAACGACCGCGACTGTGATTGGACCGATTCTTACGGCGGCGTTTCCTCGCGCGCTGGGATAGAAGGACAAGGAGCACGATGACTGCGAGCGCTAGGCAGGCGCCCACTGACGAGCCAATGGAAGCCGGCATGTGCCAGAGACGCGTGGTGACGTCACGACAAACGCGGTCTGGAGGACTGTGGGAAAGGTTCCCTGCTTTGGCCACTTTGAGACAGACCCGGTAGCGAGTATCTTTGTGAAGGTTTGTGAGGCGAAAGTGCGTGATGGAGGAGTCTGTGAAAAGAGGAACACGACGCACGATGCTGTCTCCCTCAAATGTGTAGTATACCTGTCACAGGGAGGGAAGGAGGGGGGCTTATAGTATGGAGCTATAAGTAAAAATAGAGACGATACAGTAGAAACTAAAGTAGCACTGTCTGAAATTAATTATGTGTTTCGCTTGACATTGTTTTATAACATATAACTATAATTATCTAATGAAGCAATCTAGTATTATTTTACTGTGTATTTTATTGGATTACTGAGTAGCAGCATAAATGCTTTAGTTTTAGCCAAAACTATGTATTTAATTAATCAAAACCAGAATCGATAATTAATTGAATTTTTGATGATTATCGAGGTATTTATGTATAAGATATTTTTATCTGCAGATATTTTATTTCTATATATTATATAACTTCATATTGCTTTCAATATTTTAGAAAATCAATCAATAAAATAAGTTATGCATAATTTTAATTTTTAAATTAATAAATATTTCAAAATATAGGTACTAACAAAGTTTAGGATGCCTATTTTTACCTAATTCATATAAATACTTAACACACAAGAATCAATAGTAACTAAAACTCAGTATTTATTTACCTATACGTACTATACAAGATTTGTAAATATTTATTTTTAGATAATTGCATTATATAACTCATCCTATATTACAGTTGAGTGCCATAACCGGAATTTCGCATTAGAAAAATGTAACGTATTATGACCATAAGCAAAATATACGCAGCTAAACAGCTTCCTTCTTAGGAAGGCTAAATGTACACCAAACTTTGCCTAAATCTTGCCTCACCACTCCAACCAGGATGCCTCATACATATTTTAAACTGGGCAGATTTCTTATCTCAGAAGATCCAGTGCACAGCAACAATGTATACAAGGACTCTTGCAAGATGTACATACGAGACATCAGGTATGAAACTCTGGGGAAAATTAATGCCAATCAAACCAGCTTAATGTATGGGTCCATTACTGCATGCCTCTGATCCCTAGAAAATATACGGTTATAGTTTTAATTATGTATAATACATCGCGTGGCAACACTGTAATACTTCCCATGATTGTCATTAAAGCTCATTTGAAATTATCCAATACACTAATTTGCATCTAAAAATATGATAGCAGAAATAACGATTTTTTTCTCCAGAATATAAAATATTCTCATATTCCTGTAAAGATATCAATATGTTTAGTTTAAGTGCATTTAATACGTTTATTATATACTGTGTGGCAATTGTGTCATGCATTTATTTATTAACAACTTATTACATACTATATGATGCGATATATATATATATTGTAAATACCACTTTTATATTGGTAACTTTGAATTATTCATCAAAACAATTTGCTTACGTTAATGACAACGATATATTATTGGTGAGGATAAATGGATTCCTTTAATTAAGTCAGGAAAATGCTTAAATATTAATTTTTACGTATATATGTAAACATAAAAGATAGTCGCAATCTTTGTTGTAACAAAAATTTTATTTGCAATAATTGTTAAACTAAATATTATTAAAATAATATAAAAAGAGTACCTATTTAACTATTTGTCTCTTGACAGAAAGAGAGGTGCCTAATATTTCTATTAAATGCATAGTTATAGTTTTTAAAGTTATATTATAGGTAAGTATACACATTTTTGATCATAAATTTTATTGACATGTTCCAGTTCCCTATGTAGTGAGCATTTAAATCGTTTAACCAGTTTAGCTGTTTAAATATACTGATTGCATGCAGCAATGAAGACGCCTTCTCCATGTCCACTCGATTTAAAGAATAAAAATGAGTACAATTGGTTTAATGGTACAAACCGAATATTCATCGCAAATTGATCTATTTTTAGATTTAATAAATTTATTGATATATTTTTTAACTTGAGTAAAAATTTAAAAAATGCCTTGACTGTGATATAAATTATATCAAATTTAGTAAAACAATTCAAGAATTGATTGCATAATTTTAGAAATTACATATTTGTTACGGATTGAAGACATATCATTAACATGTATTAGAAAATAAGTGTCCAGCTATGTGCAGTATATATCAAAACTTTAGAACCTATTTATCATTAAGTTTGTCATACAGGTGTCATATTTAAAAGACATTTTTTGGTTTAATTGTCTGTATACTGTAATTATAAGCTAAGTATACTATAGCTGTAGTTCAAATTTAAATTGTGTCGTCAAAATTGCATCAAACCTTTAATATGTATACATAAACATTAATTTCTTTTTCGGTGTATTTTGATATTGTAACATTTCGGTCGAATTATATGGCGGAATGTTTAAATAAAAATAGCATTATTTTATAAGAAACAAGACAAAATATCAAAATAATTATATAAAAGAAAAAGTATAAATTATAGGTTTCATAATACAGTAACATAATAGACAACCGATTAGTCATTATTGCTTCTTTGTATTAACGTTTTTAGTCAATGTTTGATATATAATAGGTGCGTAATTGTAGGCGTCAATCAAATATCAGCTATTTGTGACATAATTATTCTTATATGTATCACACTATAACACACATTATAATAACACTACTATATATGTCAAACTCCTTTTTTCGACAGGTTATACTTTTGTTGTGGATATTCCAGGCAAGAAAATTGAGGTAAAATTAAAATATGTTTCAACTCCATTCAACAAAACAGCAACAAGTTTTTGTGATCCTTGTGATCCTTGCGATCCTTTTTGTGATTTTGTTATTACAACAAGTTTTTGTGATCCAAGTTATTCATCATAAGCGGATCAATTGTTTTCCTATTCACTAAAGGAAAAAATTATTATGGATGTAAATTGTATTATTCTTTTTGCCTTATTTGTCTCTATTTGTATTACTGCCTAACCTGTTTCTTGTATTATTACTGCTATATATCTGTATCTATGTATCTCTGTATAGTCTACTCATATGCGGTTTGTCATATGTTTTAATATACTCTTTACTTACTTACTTACTTACTTACTTAATCGTATTTATTAAAATGAATAAATTTATTAGTTTTATAGAATTGTCTATTCTCATTATTAAATATATCGCTCCTGTTTAAATAAATTTATATTGATTTCTTTAATGCGATACCCATAAATCATGTTAGTATTGAATCAACATTTTAAAATATTCTGTTTTCATAAAAAGATAACCTTTTACAAATCCGGATTTTAGAAACTGCCAGCAATTTGCAAAGCCATCATAAACAATATACAATTACGTATATACAACATACTTAGTATGGTGCCCATGTCCATATATATTATTAATTAATGTAAAATTAAAATTCCAGAAGTTAAAATTTGATGTTCAGTTGCTACATTATGATTCTCCGAAGAAAACCAACATAATTGACATTTTATGTCGTAATCATCTATTATTTATAATATGTTCAATGGCACGTTCAATCTTATATGCCTATAGGTATAGGTATATACAAGGAAGGATTCGAGAAGTTTGCTTGAATTAATTAATTTACTCTAGCTTATAGACTGTACAGTGAACAGAAAATTCTTCTTTTTTCTCGTAGCTCAACCAACATAACACCCTTGCGTATGATATAAGAAAATTAATTTGGCTTCTATAGGTGACCTTCCAGTAAAAATTGAAAGGTAGAAAGATTTTAGAAAGAATGTGTTTGAAATGTTCGCATCTTCTTTTGGGCTTTCTAAAGTTCCCCAATTCAGTGCAAATATATTTACCAGTAAACTAAACTGGTTTATGTATATGTATTATAGGTATATATACTTATATTACAGGCAAATACGTTTTCGGATTATAAAGTAATTATACCGAACTGCGCGAGGACGAAATAAGTTGGCTAATCCATTCCGGCAACTGATTTAATAGTCAGTTCTTCGAAACATGGAGAATTTACACGAATTAGATGATGGGTAGGTAGTATGTAAGTGTAAAATATAAGGTTTGCAAAATATTTCCCTTTTGTGTATACTTATATCTGTGGGGTCAGTATGACGGTAAATAAAATACCAAAAATTGGGTAGTAATGAAATTTTATTTTTAAAAATTCGAATCATAACTGTAAAGTTTATTTGAAGGTTACAGTTTTCAAAAATTACCCCAAAAAACTAACATTAATTAATACAAATAAATCTGAAAATCCTTAAACTTGAACAAAAACACCTCGTCTTGCTTCAATCACATTTTGATGCAGACGTTCCATTGTTCAAGGTTTATAGAGTTTTATAATATTAGTAAAAAGAATTACCTCAGAATAAAAAGAATAAAATCAATTTCATTTTATTGTAACTCATGTCGAGACAGTAACGTCCCCTCTTCAGGTACAATATAGGTAATTGAAATCGATGGGTAATATTACATAATAGTCAAAATAATAAATTGAACAAGAAAAACAAAATTACAAAATTATTATATTATTAAATCTTGTGTAGGTTACTATATTTATAATCTGTGTCCATGGTATTTAACCCAATATGTGTGTATTTTTGTTTTTCTTCTACAATATATTATACCACACTTTGTATACCTTTTAATTATAAAAAGCGTGTGCATAACTACATTTATCGCATGTTTGAAAATCTTTTTGTTGTTGTAATATTTACATTATAATTTTTCAAATAATCTATAATTTCAATCGTGCACGCATATTTTCAATACTCAAGTATCGAACAAGATTTAGTTATAAGTTTCATTATTATTTTTAAATTATTCACGTGGTTGGTTATGAGTTTTATTTTAAAATAAGAAATAAGAAAGAAAGAAAATTAATTTATTAATTAATTTGATAAATAATGATGCATTGCAGTATAACTATATAAAAATAAAATTTAATTATATACAATACAAAACTGTAATTTTATGTTAAACAGTGTATATCGAAGTATTAAACGGTAAAGTTAATAACATAACAATTATAAGTACTGCATTTAGCATCTAAATAATTAAACATAGAGTTTTGACTTTTATTGATTTCATATATACCACGCTGTATAGATGCATCTTACTAACGAAATATCGACTAAAGTAGTATATGACTATTTTCCTTAAATCGGAAAAGTATTGCTTTTCTATACGAGATCTATTAATACGAGAGAGCAAAGCCATCGTGTTTAAAGATATATCTGAGTATAGAACTGGGATTTTCCAATTAAGGAACGTAGCTTTTTTCTATGTATCTATATTATCACGCTAATATACTCATATATCAAGGTAGATGGTTATTTGAATACTTACAACACTTCTACGAAGTTCTTATAATGTTCATCAATAATTTGTCTGTTATCATTTCTTTAATTTTAATCAATTTGTATATCAGTTATTTGTTATATTGAATTTGATACTTTTTATAACTTTAGAATTGTTTTTTACTTCCATAGTAATTTGTAAAACATTGTTTATTCCTGTTTATACATGTTTACTTAATTTTTACTGTTGAAAAAGTCTATTATGTTGAAAGCGGTCCGGTTATTTAAAAATATATATATATACTTCTATAATTATACAATTGCTTTCATTTTATTATACTGTGCTTCAGGGGACAATACTTTAAATCAAGTTGGTTATTATTTTCTTATTTAATACAAAAATGTACAGAAAAGTAAAAGATGTACTGAAAAGTAGGACTTTTCGAAATTGTAAAGAAAAGCATAGAATCTAAGCATAAATCTTTTAATCTAAGCATAGAAAACAAAAATTGTATTATATTAATTCTAAGAGCAAATATATATACATATATATTCAATAAATTAATACAATTTAAACATGGCGCAAGTTGTTTGTGAAATATAATTTATTACAGTATATCTAAACTGTTTTACTACATAAACTGTTTCACAACTATCAGTTTTTAAAACATTCTTTTGTAAAAGCTTTTAGGTAGCTGAAATAATCTGAATAGTAACATTAAACTACATTCAGAATCGATGAGAGATGACATTCTGTGTTTAATTCGTAGATATTTGTTTTTCTTTCTTTATATATGTATATTGATTAATTTCTATAGTTTTATTGCTCTATGGCATTTAGTCTCAATTTAATTAAATATCTACAATTCTTAGTAGTTTGTAAACCAGTGTAGAGGAATATAATTAAACTACATTTTCAAATATTGCTTGCTATATTTTACCAGAATTATTGATTTAGCTGAGGTATAATACAGTCATTGCATGGAAATTATGCTAAAATTAGCAATTTACTGAACGAAAGTTTTCGTTTTCTAATTATCAAACTCGCACTCAGACTTTCATGCAATAGCTATACCTACCTATATATATTATTATAGATTATTATAGTGCATTTATTACCCGCCATGTTTCACATTTATTGTACCTGAAGATTGTACATTGTTGTCTTAAAAAGTATTGAGCAATAAATTATATTTTAATTTTTAATGTTGATGTGTGTTTTTTACTTAGATTTCTATTATTGAGTTCAACTGTTCTGTCTCTGCCAAATGTTACCCTGTGCCAGTATTCCTACTTGTGGGTGTGTTTATGAATGCCCCTTAATTGTGTATTTAGAGCGACGGTGCGCGGTAGTTAGAAAGTTGGATTATACTTGTGATTATTTGTAAAGAAGTTTTGAATGTGAATGAAATATGAAATTGAGTTGCTCGAGGTTTTTGTAAGGAAATGAGATATGACTTGTTGTGGCATGTTATATGTTGAATTGATTTATTAGTAAGGAGTTCGTAATGAATGGAATTAGAAGAATACTTAATTATTCCGATAAATTGGAACAATGAGCAAGTAAAATTCCCAATTAAATAATGTGAAGGGCATAAAATAATGGTAGAGTTAGCTAATGATTTCTTACAATTTAATGTTAAAATAGATTGATTTGATGTGTTCCTACATTTGGGTCTTTATTGTATTTTGACACTTGGGTATAATTTACATCATTAATTATATATTAATTGGGTAGAGTCGGAGAATAGAATTTCTACGTTTATAAGTTTGGTTAATGTTATCCATATATAATTGTTATTATGTGATTGTTGTATTTATTTATTTCTATAACATCAAAATTCCAGTAATATTAATCAGGCCCGTAGCCAGTGAGGGAGGGGATGGTCGTCGACCCCCCATTTGTCTCTGCTCTGTCCTTTTTGTACTTGCTAAATACCTCTTTGTACATGCAATTTATTAAAATCCAACTCATCAGCGAGAGAGGTGGGATCATGCCATTTTCATTAAGTGATCCCTTCCTCATAAATTGCTGGCTACGGGTCTGCTAATTTAAAAAGGGGAAAGGGATATGTCTGTCTAAATTTGCATTGAGTTATTATTGATGTTATACCAATCCAAGGAAATAATATCTACTAAAAGCATGCGGCTAATCAATAAAAAACTTTTAGGTAAATATAGGTAAATATAAATTTTGTTACTCAATTTTTTAAGCATAAATCACTGTTTAAATTCAATAACTATGTATTTGTTTCAGTTTCTCTGCAACGAATATATTGATAAATCGAGACAGCATTTGTTCATTCAAGATAAATTGTATCTGCAGCTTTATAATACATAGTATTATTTTTATAATCTAAAAAATATACGTCAAATGCTAGAATGCATTGCAAAATTAATCCTTATTCCATTTAGCTACTGACGACTGCATATACTTTATTTTATAAATATCTTTAAGTAAACCTTACTATTTTTTAAAACTGTATACTCATAGCTCAAATATATATCAGTGACCTGCAAATTATTCTGACAGTAATCTGATAAGTAAAATTAAACTAAGTCGAATTATGAAGATTGGGGGGTAATGTGGGAAAGCGATTGAAAAGAAGAGGAGAGCAAATAAGAAGAGGAGAGAAGAGAAGAGAAGAGAAGAGAAGAGAAGAGAAGAGAAGAAGAGGATGGGATGTATTTGTTATCGGTAATTGCCATAAGCTCAAGCTCTAAACCTCACTCATCCTCTCATGCTTCAGTGCCCTTTCGCTTTTTCTCTTTTAGAGTGGATTGTACCCGGAAAAATAGAGATAATATAATGAGATGTATGTTATTAACAGTCATAGTGTATTTGATATTTTCCAGCATATGAATCTGAAAATACGGAAAGTATTCAAGCTTCGTATCGAGCGTCTATATAGATATTTCTCAAAACGCACTCGCATTCTATTTAGACATTTTGTCATTTTAAGTTTACAGTTTCTGACAAAATTGGGTTGGGCAGATGGTTCTTTTGTATGGAATCTTATTTTGTGCAGAATTATTTGAACAAATCAAAGGAAATTAGAACTGACATTTGAACGTACACTTGTTTTGTTAAACTGTATTGTATGTATTGTCTTGATTTATATTTTTGTATAAATCACTAGTTTTATTTTGTTAAACTAACAATTTATAGATGTGCATTTTTTAAGTACATAAATACGAGAAAATTATTATTTTGCATTGTTTTGAATGTAAAATAAAGTAAAATAAAAAATATTAATGAATAATCTAAGAATGCATCCCATATATATGTAATAATTACGCTAAATTTGTCAAATTCTGTTCATTTACCCATTTTCGAGCAAGGTTTTAAAAATACTCATATATAGCACATCAGTCGCTTATAGTTGAACAGTTTTCAATAATAAGAATAGCGTTTCTTTGTCTACAAACTGCACAAAACTCACTGAGTGAAGAATCACTTTGTCAAACATTGGAAGTTGAGCTTCCTGTTAACAGAACGTTGGACACGATCAGTCCTCATTTTACCATGAACTCCGCTATATACAATTTTCTGAGTTAGAAACACTAGTCACTAGTATTCAAGGCCTATCTACACCGAACACGTGCGACGACGTGGCGCGTCAAAACGGTTGAATGGTGTTTACCCTATACAATGTGGTTTTGACGTGCTTTAGGGCACGTTATTTAGAAGTCTGCAATAGGGCACTGCTAGTTTTAAATAAAGTTGACATACGACAAACGTTGCACAGTGCATTTTATACTTTGTGATGCAGTTTAAATACCTGAATACCTGAATACATATATTAGTATTACACACAGAGACGGAATATTAATTAATATATATATATACAAACGATTCAATACGATTGTTAGGAAACAGTCTTTAATAAACGATACAATGGACGAATATGGTAGCATAACAAGATTCAACAATAATTGTTTTCAGTGAAAGCTTGGAAAGGCGCCATCGTAATTTTAGTTTAACAATATTGCAACTATAAAATTCATCCATCTATTTATGTCTATGTACATAAATATAGTTCCTCTGTGTATTGAAATTTTATTAAACGTTTGCTTTTTAAAATACTTCTGAAAAAAAATTGCCCATTATATTATAAAGACAATACCATATTTTCAGAAGACTTGTATTAAGATTATAATGGTTTGGCGGTTTATTTCATTAAAGAATACAGCTTGTACAAATCGAACCAAGGGAAAATATGTAACAAATCAATCGACAATTGAAGTCGTCTGCTACACTTAATATATACTTAAGCAGTAATTAAAAAGGCTAAGAAAATGTTAATCTTAATACTATATAATCCTTAATATACATACTTTAACATTATAGCTTGTAAAGGAATTAAACAAATTTAAAAAGTATAATACAAAATATAGCAAAAAAGTATAGGTATCTATACATTTTCTTACTATTTTTGTATCTTTGTACATTTTTGAGACTCTTATCGATATATTTAGTATTTAAAAAACCAATAAATTACAAACTGACAATTGAGGTAATCAAGCACTTCATAGAATCTTCAAATCGAATATTTTGGTGAAATATAGTAACAATTATGTAATTGACAAGCAAATTAGAATTATGAATAACTAAATATAGATCTAAAGTTTGAGCGAACTTACATTGATATACTCCCGTTTAATTTAATTAAACTTAAAAAAAGATCCAAACAATTTATTATATTCAAAACAATTGAAGCCAATATGTATACAACGGTTGCTAAGATACATTCGAATAAACAAACAAACAAAAAAATATTTTTCAATTTGACTAAAAATCAGTTAAGTTTCAATTTTATTATCAAATTATATAAATGACTGTAGTTGGTATACCAAATGTTACTCTTCTTTTTAGTAGCACTTCGAAGTTTCTTCCATATTAAGACTATAGAGAGAATTATTTAAAGAAATTCTGCCGTCGACAATATAGTCTGAGATATACGGCAGGAAAACAGGAGACAACATCATCTGCCTGAGAATATAGAAAGTAAACAAGTCAGTCAAACGATCGATAAGTTTGATTGGAAATCGTTCGTTGATAATAAAAGAATTTGATATATGTATATGACTGATAAAGTAGAATATCATTTAGTATAACGAGATGAGAAAAGGAGCTTTATAATTGCAGTCAATAAATTGATATATATACACATATGTGTCATTCTTCAAAAATATAAATATACCTCTATGCCTTATACGTACACATAGGTAATTGTACACTCGCTAATCCAAAATGCTATATTTGACATTTTGTGCCAATATATTTACCATACTATAATATCAATGTATAAATTAGATTACGCAGAAAATGATTTATTTTAATTTTAAAAATTCAAACATATCATCAATTAGACGATGCACAAAAGCAAGACTGACAGGGAAATATCTTGCGTGATGCTTTCAGTTCTAATATTTAATTCTAATGGGAATAAAACCACTATCTCTCTGACCGTTAATGAATCACGTAAGCTTGAATTTGGCATCTTGATTTTATAGTATCAATATAATCGTCTGGTACTGGTTACCAAAACAGGGTCAATTATTTTAAATAAAACTTTTCTGTCTGATTATCATGCTTTATCAAATATATTTACAATTTAGAATAGATTTTTTTAATAAATGTATATTTGGCGTTTATAAAACTTATTCATAGAATATTGGCATGCCAATTTTTCTGACTTAAACCCCAAAGAGTTACATAATGGTCTGGCCGTAATTTGCTTTTTGCTTTACATTACCGATACTGGCACTAGTAGGTAGTTGTTGTTTTATGGAATATCACTCTAAACGTGTATAAATACAAACATTCCGATGTCTTCACGGAAGCTTCTAAACACTCCAATTTCTATGGTTACATCTGCTCTAACATTTGAAGATAAGGACGTCCCAAATAAACATAGCCGTAACTATAGCTATAGACGATAGGGTTAAAATAGGTTGGAAAACTAAAAATGTGCAGCTTTTCTCATCAAACAAAATATCATTAGTAAAATGTCTCCTCTCTATATATCATGAAATTGTATAGTGCATTAAATATAGATCATCTAAGAGACAATTTCATCATCCTTTAGAGATTTATGAAATAGATTACAATATTTACCGTATAATTGTGTTTACATCAAACAAAACAAACAGGGTGATGCATATTTTTTAATTTATCCATATTCCCAAGTCATTTACAATATTTGACTGTTTACATGAGTTTACAACACTATTTATCTTTTACTCTCTTAGTGCAAGCTACAAACTTCGGCTATTCCCCCGCCCCCTATATACCGAACGAAACCGAAACTCACCACCATTTAAATGTCGGATTTCAACATCTAGATAAACTCATTTCTATATCTCATATCTACATGCAGGGTAATGTTTGTTTAGCGCTCCAGCCAAATTCTTGCTAAAATACTTTTAAATCAAAAACCTCAGACGAGTCATTCAATCACATTTTATACCGAAGCAAATTTTTATTAGACAGGAGAATACTACATGATTAAGGAGAATTCCAGTATATTTAATCAATATAATTACATGGACTCTCAAAGGCGTTCTAAGCGTAAAACAATGTTATATCTGTATTTAGAAGGAAACTATGTTGTTTAAAGCAGTCATACACAATAACAGTAAGCGCATCTTTCACTTCAAACGTGCTTGCGAGCTGTAATTCTACTTAATATGTAGAGCTCGAAGTATTTAATACCTAGGTTGGCTTAGGGTAAAGTTTGGACGAGTTTTTTAGCGACAATTTGGTATAAAGGCAGTAAATAGATGTTACGATCGATGGGCCGTCCCTCACCTCAGAATGAAGAAAGTAAGGGTTTATATCGATGAATTTCCACGACCAGAAAGTATCCACTGCCTCCCCTGAAATAGGTTGCACATGGAAAGTGTCGACCACATCGAGAGGAGCTCCATCTGGCACCTCCGGCATTCTGAAGGGTATTGAGAAAATAAATAAATTACAATAGAAGAAGTGTATTTTTGAGTCACAACCTCTTTCTATATCCCTTCCCCGCCCTTTTTATAAATGAAGCCTCTGTAAATTGAAATTTTATAAGTAATACCATTATAAAAGTAGTAAAAGATAATAAAAGTAGTAAGCAATGTGTCCATTTGAGTCATTCTTGCACAACTCACTCGCCTTATTTTTTAGCAGCGCATCTATAAATTATATATATATGTTGTAAATAATTAATATGTCTATATTAATATATTTCATTAATTTATTCACATATAAATTGACTTAATTTATATTATATTTAATCTAAAACAACAACCCGCTATAAAGTTCCATGAACGACTTTTGAGAAGTCCTGATATCCTTTGATTTATATATTAATTTCTAACGGTATTCTTTGTTGTGGTGAAATACTAATTATCACTAATTGTTTTGCATTTGTGTATAAACCATACTTTTTACCAATTGACATAGTTTGATGACTATAATTCAATGAAGAAAAATAAGTCATTAAAATACAATTACTAATTGATTATTCAAATTTTTATTCTTATTGTGGTGTTTTGTAAAATGCAATTTTGGTACATAATGTACAGAAGGGTCGTGTAAAGCTCGTGAAACATGTATATTTGATATTCAATTCAAATTACATATATTGATTAAAATATGTTAAATATGGTAAAAATCTTAAATGTCCTATTTTTTGTAATAAAATGTACACTAAATGTATAGTAGCCTTTTGTTAATAATACTAATAATAATAATAATAAACCTGTATTGTAACAAAAAAGAATGGAATCTATTGTTACCTGTGTTAACAAGGTTAAGCATTTAAATAGAATTAATACATATAGTGCATTTACACAAATATCCTAAAGGATCATGAATCGTTGATTATGTAAGAAAGGTATGCAATATTATTCATGGCTCGCTTTGTATAAATTCACCAAAAACTCTGAAATACATGGCCTGATTGATTCTAATATTGATTAAAATTGATTTTAAGCCCAGGATTCTCTTTTTGCAAAATTTCATTTCGCATTTATAACGGAACAATTTATGATAGCAAGACCATAGAAAACATGTTATATAAACAGACAAACTTTCGAATTAAAGTAGAATCTGTATAGGGCCGAAAATAGATACGTTAAGAAATAAAAAATCAGTATTCATTATTTATCATCATATTTTTACCATAATTTAAGAGTTGAATATTGTTTTCATAAAACATTTTTTCAATAAATACTCGCTTTCATTGTAATCTAATTGAAAGTGAAATTCTTGTAGAAATAGAACAAAATTATTTAATTCACTTTCACAATCGATTATTATTTCTTATTAATCAAAATATTATTTAATATACTTACAGTATTTAATAGTCACAGATATAATAGTCACAAACTATTTTTTTATAGTTTTAAGTTAAGCAAAGGTCCTTCAAATTAAAATTTATAGCATAGGTTTTAAAACTATCCTATTTATGAGTAATTAAAATTTATTCAAAATTTTAATATTACTTTTTGTTTTTTATTACGCCGCAGTGACATTTGTACATTGCTATAAATAATTAATTATTGCACAATTAAAATTGGGTAACAAGAATCGCAAGTTAAGTATTCTATAAGATGGAAAAAATATTCACCATTGTGCCTAAATCATGCATCAACTTATTAAAAATAATGCAGCGTTACAAAATTAATACTGTAGATCAGTTAAGATAAATATGAGAACTCGGGTAAAAAAATTCCCGAAATGATGGTAGACTCTCAAATTATTATAAAAATCAATATTACCAAAAAAATACTTTTCTTTCTATAAAATCAGTTATTTATTATCGAACAATAAATATTAAAGGATAATTGATATTTCATAAGTCGACAGCGTTTAAACAAATTTTAGGACCCCGACCCTTTGAGTTAAAGTTAATGAGATATTTAAAATTCAACCATTAAAAAAATAAGATCAGCAAAACCAAATTCTTCTAAAATTGCAAAAACCAAAAAAGGTAAAAAAATTAAATCTGCGTCCGTAAAGAATATTATTGACGGAAATTAATGACATCCTAAAATGAGGTTTTGTATACTATTGCATGCACATTATGAAAATACTGTTAGTATATACCTACCTATCTATACGTAAATATTATATTGAAATATTTATAGAAGCTCGCATTGTGTAATGCGGAAATATAAACACTGCCACTTTGAACACGATCGCTGATGATAGCTCAGTTCTTTTGACCATTAATGGGGTTAGTTTGGCGTGTGTGAACCACTAAATTAAGAAAGCGCCTGCAAACTGCATTATCAACTGAATTATGTACAATAGCAATATGGTTGTTCGCGTGCGTTCTTCATCAGTAGGTATAATCTAATTTTAGAAAGTTAATGTGAGAAATCTAGTCTAAAAACATAATTGCAATGCACTATACAGAAATTAGTCTCTGTTCTGGGGCATACCTTGAAATTTGAATGAAAAAACCGCATGGCTTGTTTGCGGTAATTTAGATTATATAGTTAACCATCTTAAAGAATTTCATCCGTTTAAATTAAGCAATTTCGATAAGAATGGTGAAAATGTCTAAAGATTTACAATTTTTATTGATAAATTTTCTTCAGATTAAAGAAACATTTTCAAATTAATTTGGTGTAATAATTCACGATAGTTTAATTGAATTAGCTATATAGAAATGTTTGTCCTATAATTGATAACAATTAAATGTAATGGAATTAATTTGTCTAGATCATAATTTATCCTTATATATATTAAAATAATTTCGTTCGAATTGATATGTTGGGATCTGTTTCGACATTATATATAGTTTCGACGCATCAGATAACTTGCCTGAAATAAAATAAATTCCAACCATATCAAATTAATCACTTAATAGACTAAATCATTAACATTCCATTAAATCAAAATCATTCCGACAAAGATATATTTTTCAAAGTTTTTATTCTTTGGTAAATGTTTATAAATTTTCTTCAAGAATTCACATGATTTTGAATAATTAAATAAATTTTAAATTTTAATTATTTCGTGAAAATGGAATATTTTCCAAATTTATTTAAGTATTCTCTATTTTAGAAATGGAGTGAATAGAAGCAAACCAGCTCAGTAAAAAAGTATATACATATATTTACGTGGACGGATTAAGAGCAAATATCCCCTCCTAAGGCAGACCATAATCCCATAACTCCACAAAGAAAGAACTGTACAGTAAGCTCGCATAAATTAGATTATGTAGTTACGGTTTGTTTTAATACGTATTTTTAAAATGTACATCTTTAGAACTTACGAATGATGTACAACTATGGCTACATATCAGCAGGGACCTGACGAACGTTTTGAATGTGAACTGAGAAAAGAGACACTTTTATAAAATAGAGCGTATAGTATATTTATATTAATTAAGAAAAGTAATTTATATTAACAACATAGGTTTGGAAAGTGGTAGCAATACATTTTTATTTATAAACATTTGTAAATCATACATGTTGTAATCCACATGAAGGGTGAATTTATTACATATTAATTTAAACCTGTTTTCGAAATCTGGAAAAGATTACTTTCATTTCTGTAAACTAAAATTTATATTGTTTAGAAAATAACACTATATATATATAAAATATTATAATTTTTTGTAAATAATACAATAAATTGAATATATCTGTAAATCGATAGCTTTTAGAATAAAATTAATTTAATAAATGTGTCTTTTCTTCTTAACTCAGTTTCTATAAGAAAACATTTTACTGTTCAAAATTTAACATTAAAATCAACGAATGATAAGAAGGAATAATTCCACATTTAATTTTAAACAAATTATTTTAACCTTATCACCTGTTTAATAATGGTAGATTTCTTTTAGAATAAATTCTCCTTAAAATAGCACTGACTATATAAGCAAAGAGGGTTGGGACTTTGGCCATCCTGGTGACCCCTGTTACCATGTCCACGTATCAACTGGATTCATTACTTGACTACTTTGCTAATTGGTTGCAGAATTATTATAAATTCGTCCCATTTGTGCACATAAAACACGCTATATGTCAATAAACAGATTGATATATCAGCATGTAACGGTTATCGACGTTCGCATGTTAAGTCGTGATTATAGCCATATTACCGCTTATTATATTTAATTGAAATAATGTTCAATAAATTTAAAACAATTTAATTATTTTTAAATTAAGAATTTTTTTTAAATTATATAAATTTAAAATATAATCTTCAGAAAGTGTAAACTGTATTCTTCTAATTAAACAAATTACTTATTGTTTTAAAATATTTTAAAACATTTCGCCCCATTCTTATTTTGTTTAAATATTTCGTAAAAAATCAATAACTTTACAATTTAATTAATTTCGTCAAGGCCAAAAAGTTGGAATATAAATTACAGATTTTTCTATGAAAGTAAAATCACATACTTCTTCTTACAGATATTTTCTTTGTATACTATAGCAAATCCCTCAACTCGAAAATGTATTTCTCGTTGTCAATAGCTTCTTGGTCGGTTATGGGCTTAAAATCACGATTGCGGAATTAGAAATCAGGAAAACTCAAACCAACCGCTCTTAATACACAGCTTTGGATATCAAAGCCGCGCTATCTTCCCAGATCTCAAAGAGCGCCTGGTCACATAATCACCGTCGTATCTTGTCTTTTCCTTTTGCTCAAATTCCCGCAGTGATCATGTTCAATTTATTATTTATCTCACAGTCGATGTAACTCAACATTAGGAGCCTTAAAAGCAAGTCCCAATTTTCCATTTGGCACCCAATTCCCCTATATTCCTTATAGGTATATATGAACTCAGTATCATCTCGTCTTTTTCACGCAAAAAACTAAAAAGCCAGGAGAAGTCCAAAATCGTTTGATCCTGAGATCTGCTAATTTGCTCTAGTTCAAAAGCGAGACATCGAAAGAAAGAATGCTCATGCCTGCTTTGTCGTTTTAAGAAAATGTGATTATCCTTAAATTATCAATGTCTTTTAATGTATATGTGAGGCGACGGTGAAATCATAAAATGTAGTCTTGTTTGAAACAAAGATGATCGCGTATTTAGTTGAATATGTGTGTAGTGTATGAGTCTATTGTCGAAAATAAATATATTTTCATTATTTTAATACGCAATATTAATATACATAGCTACTAAATAACATAAAATAGCGTAAATATAGGCTATATATTTTTAGCTAAATGCCTTTTGGAAATTATAAAATTCTCTTCGATCTTCAATTATTCACTTGCATGTCCAATATACTTAATGCAAATAAAAAATGCATCCATGATTGCTTATTATTCCTTGTTCGTAAACTAATGATGATATCGTTTCCCAGAAAAGGTTAGTCGGGTTTTTTAAATTTCATTTTATAAATTTAAATTACTTATTACATTTTGCATTCATTTTTAAAAATAATAATTCTCAATTTCAATTCAGAGACGTATACGTATATATATGTATAAGGGAGGTGGAAAAATACTGTATAATAAACAGATTCGTATTTCTCAAATATATGACCAATTTGGTATCTTCTCTAAGTGTCTTAAATCATTATCTTTTAACCGATATTATTTTTTATTGTTTGTAATTAACACCTACGCAATCGTAAATATTGCATATTATACCCACAAATCGGTCGAATGTGCTTGAATATTTGTAGAACTTAGAATCTATATCCATACAGTCACGATCATTCAACTATATGTAGATGTGTGTACTATACTTATAAGTTAAATAATAATATATATTACACCAAATATACATGGAAAATTGTACATATATAACGATGTACACAATAGTATATTATCCTTTTAACAAGTATCTCATGTTTCGTAGTATTATATGAATATGAATGTAGGTAGTATATATTTCAACCCTGTTGATGACTTGCAGGGTTAAGGGAATTGCATTCATGAGCTTAAGGATGGCATATTTTATCTAGATAATTAGTATTACTAAATCCTACATCAGTCTGTAATCATTAAAAAATCCCCTTCTACCATTATAATTATGAATTGTATGAGACGGAATGAGAAAAGCCATCTTACATAAAAGGGGTAGCATATGCTCGCAAGTCTAAAATCTATATCGTCAAATGCGCATATAATAATAGACAGCTTGAGTACTTATTGATATAAGGAAGGTGCGATATTACAAATAAGACTGCGGATAATACACCCTCACAAATATTTAATTCCCTAACTGAATATAATATGCTTTGCCTCTCAAGCTATAATTGCCTAATCGAACGAACAAAGCAATCTTTAATTACAAAGTTGACTTACATTGCGTGTTTGCTATATAATTAAGTAGGTACCCTAGCAATACTTACGTTTACGTGATACATTTAATCAAAGCTGTCTGTCTCTCCATCTAATCCATATGTTAGTCCATCCATCCATCCGACAGTAGTAGGTATAGCTTTCACCTGTTCCCCCCCTGTCATGTCTCTAAATTTTGATCATGTGACTAATATCAAAGGTATCGCCCGACGCTGTGGCTGGCTGCATAGGAATAGTATTCCCCTTCAAAGTATATGTACGATGCGAAAAAAGTCAAAATGTGCACGATCACCCATAAATATATATATTTAATCTCTTCGTCGAACCAGAAATTTGCAAGAAGATACAAGCGATACTTTTATTTGGCATAGTAAATATAATAAAACGGCAGTGTTATACATTGACTTACATGTGTATACATAACAAGTTACACAAGTGGATACACTATATTTATAGATTAACTATAGGTATGTATAGTTTATTCTAAACACAGGCGAGCGAGCATTGTACCCTATATGTATATCTTATTGGAAATATCAATTGGTTCGTACTATCGATTAAGAAGAGCGATGATTTTACATGTGCAACCGAAGTAGTGTGAATATTTGATGGAATTCGAGTTTTTATCTCAGAATATAATGGTTATATAAAGTATAGGGTCAGTGTAAAACTTATGTCATTATAGACTATTAAGATTATATAGGTAGAAATATAATTAATTCGAAATATAGTTTACTATATACTATCATTTATGTAATCTCTATAAAGTTTATGATTTGGGAATCTGTTCTTTTTTAATACACAGTTATTGTTCACAACAATATATATGAATTCAAACATAAATAACATCATCTCTATGACAATATCTACAGATTCTTGTAGTGCCCCTTTTCCCGAAACATTAGTTACCCATCGTTAGTGTGCTATAGAGACATTCAGATGTATATTTTTGCTCGCCATTCAAGAAACTCAATTTGCTAATCGATAGCTCAATGTCTTCAAACACAAATTCAATTAACTTATCTGGGAAAATAAGGACGTCTATAATAAACACCAAGCGCATGCAGCACGACGCGTCAAAAATCGATAAATAGTAAGGTCAACTAAGGTAAACGCGTAAGGTCAACTAGATTCCATTTTTTTGATGCCACGCTGCACGTATTTAGTATGGTTGGGCTTTAAGTCCCGAGTGTTCTACTATGGAAAAAATATTTGTATATATATATAAGGAATGGAATTCGGAAAATCACCACGGAAATTTCTCCTGTGTAACTTTTGTTGACAATCGGTTAATTCAATTTTAACCTAACTACACACTCTCTCAAAGTCAAAGAAGGCCTTGAAATATAATCAACTTTTCTGAATGGAGACGCTTTCGAAAGAACACGAGCTAGATCGTGAATGCAGTCACAGAGACAAATGTGGGTCTTGTAAACAAGTATTTGACTTGAAGATAACCTTTCCGATTCTTGATTTAAAACTGTATTTAGAAATGTATGGATATGCAATCAAATTTTTGTATTAAAATATATTGAATTTGAATGTTTAAATTTGTGTGCATTCCTTTAATGAAATATTACTATATTTTCGGTCCCTGCGAAACATGTTGCCGTAAGTTTGTGCCAAAACCGGTATATATGATTTTGATTTTTTCTTTAAGTCATGGTCTTTCTTACCATGTATAGGTACGAGGTAACAGACCTCTATGTGGCTGGACTAAACCATATAGATTGCGGAGCACAAGCTATGTCAACGTTTTAACAATACAAAAGAAAAGGTTGCAATAATATATTCGTAAAAGATTCCAAAATTAAAACGTACACATTATACATTCATTATCAAAGCCATGAGTTTCAATGGAATACAATTATTCTATATTGTTTATCAATAATATTTAAAGACACAATTAAAGATGACGAATTATACGTCTGATTTTATAATCATTATTATGGATATATTAGTTATGTAAATAACCTAATTATATTGAAAAATTATTCAAAACGATTTTTTATGACATAAATGCTCTGTTATGTATATATATATAACATATATTATATACACTGATCATGAGAGTGATATAAATAACATACCATTTTGTATCATTTATTTATCCAAAGATATTTAATACCTATAGTATATAATATATCTAACAACATATACAATCACGATTGTTTCATAAATTTGTGACGTAACTCGGATATTTACACGATATAAAAATAACTAAACGTTCTTGCTTCAAAAATTAATATCAATCTAATACTTTTTTACTAATATTTTCATTTCTGGAACGAAGGATATATTTCTGCATTTATAGGTATACTCAATTGTTAAGAAAAGTGAACATTGACTTTAATTTTGGACTCAGACCTTCAATCCTTCAATAAATAGGTATTCAATCCCTTATCAACGCACACCAAATTTGACCTCACGAACAGAAAATATACATGTTTAATATACACCTATACATATTTTGTGCACACATTGATATAGTTATTGGAATTATTTTATTCTGTATTCCAGCTCTAATTGCATATTTTATATATTGTATACACACAATCAACCACACCCTTTCCTATAAGAGATGTAATTTACACTCGTAAATTAGTGGATTTATAAACACTTTCTGTCTGTGACTGAAAGTTCAGTCTATTGTACATATAATTAAAATATACATTCAAAGCTGCGAAGTAAAGACTTCGTTCTTCCATCTTCTCGGCATTTATTAAAATATAACAGTATAGGTATGTTGATAGACGTTGGATAAGAATATTTATTATCTCTAAACCGACAATCTAGGGTTTCACTGTGCAAACGGATTCATGCAATATATTAAGTGCCTTACACCTACGAATAACTAATTAAGCAATCATAAATCATATAGTGCAGATATAAATAGAATGTATAATCAAATATACAAAGACACAATAAATTCATTATCCAAAATAATGCAAGTGTTTAGCAATATAACTACATTCATATATAATCTTGCTGTCAGCATAACTATATTATGTTAATACCTATGTGTATTAAAACTGTGATATTTTCTAAAATATAACTTGCTGGAATTAATAGAAGATTTCGAACTCATACATTTATACACTGACCAATATAAATATATGTATAAATAAATAGTAGCTCTTATTGAAACTTGCGGATTTTTTGAAAATTATTAATAATGGCAAAATATCTATATTTAACAGTTTTATACATAAAATAGAAGAAATTATCTACTTCAAATCCCTTGATTGTTAATATTATAGTTTTGTCTTTAAAATCAGTGGCGGGCCACAAGATTTTCCAAAAGAGTGTCGGAATCCACAAATTTTCGAATGACATTATAAAATTATTATAATATAAAAAACAATTTTTTAATTTCCGAATACCGATAAGAATTTCCAGATACTAAAAAATAATAAGGGGCGCGCACTCGCCCCGCCCCCCCCCCTCTCCCTTGTATCTGCCACTGAAAATTAATAAAAAAATAAACCTATATACTGTAACCCGATCTTGAACCGGGGTAGAGGTTGGTTTTACTGTTATTTATAAATTAACAAATCTAAGAGTAATGTGTCACTTTTCCCAAAGTGTGAAAATCCATTTTAGTTCAACTACACAATCTTATATAATCCAGGACGAATCAGTTAATATTGCATTTGTCATGCTCTAATTCGCCTTTAGCAGGCGTGTTTATATCGACTACGAAGGAATTAATCCTGCGCAGTGTCTTCTTATATGCCTAATTATTATTAGGTGCCTAAGTAACCTATAATTATGAATGCGTTAGCCTTATTGCGCAATAATATCTTGTCATATAAAATTGACGATGTTCGTCTCGAGACGCACAGTTCTGTATAATAGCAAAAATGAACACAAGGAAATAGGCTGTACAAGATAGACATCGATTGGAAATCTACGTGAAATAATCAATCTTATGTAATTAGAATAGGAGTGGTTTACGACTGCATATTCAGGTCTACCTTCACACGGAGATTTATTCAATGTATAACGCTTGCCAAAATTCAGATATTTGCTACTTTAATTCTAAATATACATATATACAGATACTCCAGTAAAAACTTATGTCTTCCACTGCACATTGTGTTAGACATAACCTACGCCTATTCGGGACTGCCTACATTTATATACTTGTAAGACATTATAACATCTAAAGATGATATATGGATAAATCTTTGTAAAAATGGAAGTCATTTAACTATATATTATTAATTTTAGTAGGTTTTTTTTAGACTTTTCATCCATCTTGTTGTTGCCTTTTAATAATGTAAAAATTAAAGTACTTTGATACCATCGACCACAATTGATTTTGATGTTTTATAAATTCAAACAAAATATGACATTTTATTTCCTTACGATAGTTGAAGCTACGATTTTTAAGGACTTTCAAGTTTGACTACGCATTGATTGTCTTATACGGTCAATAAGATTAATTTGCTTATCTGTGCGTAACCTAGCAACAGTAATCGAACCTTCTAGTTTCGATTGCTTCAACTGACACTAATCTCTTATAAATATAAAGTTATTACATGGGATTTACGGATATTAGTCAATTTATTTCAAAAGAAAATATAATTTATTCAAATTATTTTCAACAAAACCAACCGAAACTTCAAATGTTTAACATTAGTTGCTGTTATTCATAAAGATAAAAATAATAATCTAAACGACTGCATATATATGTAGGTACAGGGTGTTCGCGATCTCCATTCGCATTTTTAACTAATAATAATAATAATAATAATATATTTTAGGGCAACAACATGGTAAAGAGGAAATTACAAAACTATAAAAAAGCACAGAAATAGTATATATATATAGTAGCCCACGGAAGCCAGATGCACATACAGTGGTCGAGCTGGATACCGTTTTATGTGACATATAACATTTAACAATTAAAGCGCGTTAAAAAGAAATACAAATATACTGCAAAAAAATTTTTTTTTAATAATTTTAAAATTAACTACATTTAAAATAAGTACAATTTATCAGAGTATATCACAGAGTAGTCCATGCATAAAACAAAATGTATACAGTGACATGTATATGTATTAAAATACAACAGAAATTTCGGTGATATATTTTACTTATTTTAAATGAGGTTGAAAATTCGACATTTCTTGGGACAAAGGCTTGATCGTTGCTAAATAAGTGAATAAAATATATACTATCTTTACTTAAAGGACATATTTTAGTGATTTAGGGATACGTATAAAAATATCTAATCGAGAATCGATATTATTAATAAAGTTTACGCGCATTATAAATAAATGCACTTATTATTTGTTATTTTAAATGTTTTTATTGGTACAACGACTGAACCATAAAGTAATTAAACATAAAGGTTGTACTCTTATCGAGTCTGTATGCAGTATAGGTATACTTTTATACCATCTTGACACCCTAAAGCTTTTGCAAAATAATGTTTTAAAAACTGACAGCAGTGAATGAGTCTGTGGTAAATCAGTTTTAGATATATATATACAGGAACAAATAATATTTTACTGACAACTTTCGTGTGTTAAACTTGTTTGAATATTATATCTTTGCTCTTTAAATTTGTTTGATAAAAACATACACCTTTTCTTTGCCTATTTATATTTCGAATTTATCAAAATAAAATGATTTTCTAATGACGAAAATTTACAGTGCGATGTACATATATA
This sequence comes from Invenusta paracnida, assembly GCA_036023295.1. Classification (NCBI taxonomy): domain Eukaryota; kingdom Metazoa; phylum Platyhelminthes; order Proseriata; family Coelogynoporidae; genus Invenusta; species Invenusta paracnida. The sequence continues at coordinate 24,786 of JAYRBW010041559.1, forward strand.
TATATCAAATCAATAATAGTCAAATCTCTATGTTTAATTACTCTATAAACAGAGGCACAAAATCGTATTATAAATTTTGATATATTTTTTATATATATGCGTAAGAATTCGTTAAAATATTTAATTTATATAATTAAAAATAATTAACTTTTTTGAATGTGTTAAAGTGTATATATCTCCGATATTTTGTGGGAAAATGTAGTAAAGAAAAAAAACACTTATTTTATTACAAAATAACAGTTTTAATTTGACATTGTCGATGTCACAGATACACAAAAACTTCCTTTTTTAACAGTTTTATGTTATTAAACGTTCAAGGCTTAATTTAAATAAACATTATGCAAAAGTGGAATTTTTGGGACAAACCGATAAAATGTTGCCTTTTAAGCAAATAAAATATAAATAAAATATTACCATAAGCAATAATTGAAATAAATATTAACCATATACATATTTAAGTTCAATAAAAATATTTATGAAAACAAAATTTTACTTTTAAAATATAATTTAAAATAATTTAAACATGTGCATTAGTTATAACATGCTTATTAAATTTAAGAAATATTCATTATTAATTATAACTGGATATTAAAAAATATTATTCTTGAAATATTTAGGTACACACGCTTCAAATTGTGGTACATTTTCTTACACAAAATATACTTATATGTAATGTACTTTTTTCAATATTCTTGAAAATTGTTTTATTCATTTTTATCATAGAAATTAATCAATATACACAATTAGAAATAATGTATTTATAATGTAAAACAAATGTCAATGTCTTTTATATTCCTTCCAATGTAAGATATTCAAAATTAAAATAAATTTAAAAAATTTAACGAAACAAATTCAAACTATAATATATTTGATTTCCTTTGATTTCGTAATAAATGTTAACTTGTATTATTAAAAATGTTATACATATTGAAGTATTTATGCATCTAACACTATTTTCATCATATACATGGCTCAAATATCAGATAACAGACGTTTTGTTTAAAATTGGATGAAAACAGCTTACATATAGTCTGCACGATCGCCTTGCTTTATGAGAATATTACAATTTATGCTAGTATAATGTTACGTGATAAATTAAAATTAAAAATTTTCAATCCTTTTTTACATATGTTTAAAAAAACTTACCATAAAAACTTACAATGACACAAATATCATAAACCACAATAATTATGGTTTTATTGTATTTCGAATTTTCTGACTTTAAGGGTTTATATAATATGCTCTTTCTTTCTTCCAAGCTTTTTAAGACAGTATATAAGTAAAATATTGCTTCCAACAAACTTAATTTGGTGCAGCATTTGAAGACAAAGCAATTTTAATTATTTCGCCTCCACAATATACTATATACATATTATATTCCTTTTTTTCCATTCGAGTTTCTAGATCATATTACAGATAAATGTAACTCTTTTTAAGATCAAACATTTAAAATTATTCTATCGCACAATTTCTGTCTGCACTACAACTAGGTACACTGATATTCCCCACCTTACTCATGAGCCTGCCGATGAATGACACTTAACAATCTTCCAATAAGAACGCTTATACATAATATAGGGTGCTTTTGTAATAATTTGAAATCACTAATACTGCATCAATTACATGTTGAAAAGTACTCGATCAATATACTAAGGCAACATGACACCACAGATTTCAATCAATACACTCGATATATGCTGCGGCTATTTTCAGCAAACGTAAAATATTCGTGAAATCTATAACTAACAAAAACTATAATATATATAATCGCGTTAAAAAATAAGTTTAAATCGATTAGATTTAGTTGGCAAAAGAAGTAACATATTTATTTGTAACATATTCTTAATTTCGTATGCATATTACTTTTTATCCCTATTGTTTAATTTACCAACTAACTAACGAAAGCGAAACTTCGATCACAATATTATAGCGCTTCGTAGCAAGTCTAAATTACCAATAAGAGGGCCTCTCTATACATGACACATTATAAATTCTGGAATATCAGAATATACCTTCGCTGTAGTTCATGTATTCAATTATATTCACAGAATAGAAAGTAAAAGTGGATTTGTTGGATAGAATACATTCTACTAAATATTCTAAATATCATGCTGGCGTGGTTTAATAGCACGACATAGAAAAAATATTTATTTTGTATGTCTGAGGCAAAAACATACCTTTCCAGGAAATTGCTTCAATAATCTATTTTATATTTAAAAACTATATTGAAAAACAATATTTTAAATTACTTTGCTTTATTTTGATATGTTTGAAAGAGTTTGTTAAACTATATATGTATATTGTATGCAACGTTATATTTACAACTTTGAAAAAGCGCCGAATAAGTTCTAACCCATTATCATTTATTAACGAGAATTTTTAATTCGCAAATTAATTCCAAAATTAATAAATGAATCGGCTCTTAAAAGAGAATGAAATATATGTGTACATACATTGGAATTAGTTACAGTTACTTACCCATGTTATTATAATAACTGCGGGCACTTAGATATGTATATATATAACAAAATGCAATAATGTAAATTTGCTATAATTGTCCACTTAGCTTATCTAGTAGTTAATAAGACCACTATTGTCTGCAGGCCATGTGGCATCGCAGTAGTATTTATGAACCTTACTTTGTTATGAGTAAGATTATATTACATTCTTAATGGAAATATAGGCCAAATATGTTATAATATGTAGTTGTGGATATTTAAATATCAATTTATAGTTTTAATGCATACAAAACTGCAACGAGCCGCTAATTTTAAACTAAAATCTATTAAGAAGAGAAACGATATTTTGCGTTTTAAATTTTAGAGAAACACACACATTTGTAAACATGTATTTAAAATTTATACTATATACGTTGCCCATATACTCATAATAACATTATATGCGCATGTTATTTCACCCATTTATTATAATATACAAATAATAATAACAACTTTATTGAGATTTGTTTGAATTTTTCTAATTCTTACAATAAAGGATTGATCCGATCATGCAATTCTCTCATTTCTGCCTAATTCATAATTCAAATTATTTTATAATCCTGACATATTTTAAATAATTTCCATTTTTTCTATGTTGTAAAGCTGTTAGTAGTTGCATATATTACCTTGTTAGTTTTTACGTTCACATAAGAAATATACTTACATTAATTTGAAATAAAATTAAGTTACATTAACATTCTTTATATATATAGTTAACCAGTTTTGAAGCATTTGCGTACATATATTGTCCTCTCAAATATTTATACAGTTAATATATAGACTGTGTAGGAAATACTGGAATAATTAATGGAAAATTATTCATATATCGGGATATTTTCAAGAGTACTCTGTGAACTATTCTTTTACCGAAAATATCGAATAGCAATTTCCCTTAAAAATCTGTAATACCGAAAATCAATATCATCAGTAATAAATCTTTATTGTTATTGTAAAATGAATTAATTATTACTAAAAATAACATCAAATATGGTCGATTTGTTTGCTTTTCTATAGGTATACGTATAACTTCGGAACCCACGGATTAAGACAAACATTCTATATATAATTCCGATATTTATGTGGATCATATCTATTATAAGTTGATTTTATTTGTTTTCTCTTATAAATAAAAGTTATTTGATGATTGAAAGAGTATTTGTAAACTTATCTTAAAGAATATACCTTATACCTAGAATTGTAAAACCTATTTATTTTCAACAAAATTAACCAAAACTCGAATGTCTGACGCTATAATTGCTAAGCTATACGCAGATAAACAGGTAAAAATGTTTATTGATTATATGCATTTTTATATACCTAAATATTTTATCGAAAATTGAGAGTTGACCATATATATAAAGAATGAAGGTTTTTAGGAAATTCCAAGTGGCATATTATATTTGTTTTCTCAATGCTCTGCTTTAATTGTGCTTATCATCTATATATAGAAATATTGCTATTTTTATTGACTGCGCCGCGACAACAGAAGGTTTAAAACTATTGAGTATTGATCGAAAGAGTTTTAACTCTAATAATATTGATTTCATTGATACTATACTATTTCAATATATTTGTACATAAAAATCTAAAATGTGTACATATATTAATATACTTAAAAATTGAGTATCCAATAAATAATACTTAATAAAACAGTCCTAGGTAATATGTAATATATTGTAATTGTCCGAAAACGTTGGTACTTAAAATTAATTGGAAAATATCCTTTTAAGTCTTGAAAATAATTTACAATGAATATTTTATACTACTTTATAAATACTTACCAAATTTATGTACATTTTATTGAAAAAAAACGATTTTCGGTCGATAAACTTTATAGCGTCATGCATATCGTAATACATATATTTATATGAAATCAATATAAGAGTTGAAAACCTATTTGATTATACTCCTCTGTGGTATAAAACATTTATAACGCGATAAATTTGCAAATTTCAAACTATTATAGACATTTCCGACAGACTTTTTTTCGATTGCCGATCTAAAAATTTAAAATCTATTATAATCTCCATATATGTAAATAGGCATAGACGCAGTTGAAATACATATTAAGGTTTTAATATGTTTTTTTACTTCTTTTTTTAATACTATTTTACATAGACAAGGTTTTAATTCTTGACTTCATATATATATATATATAAATCGCGTTCAACCGTGGTTATATAAGAAATAAGGTAGTATTCTAATTATTTATATTTATTTTACTAACTATTTTATTGATCAAATATGGATGCGTGAATAATGTTAATGTATCTGTATCATAAGACTGTATGTATATCTCTTCAATTAGTTTCATTTATACCTAAAACTTTTATGTGCAAGATTTTCGATCTCGGAGACATTATTTTAAAAGTATAAGTTTACAAAATCTTTACGCTAAAAAATATAGTATAGTATCAAACTGCATACATAATAATCAAGAAAATTTGCCACTCTGTTAATGCAGGGTATAACCGACAAATGAAAGAATCAACTTTATCAATGTATATAGTATATAATTCTTTTCCATCATTTCTTTGGGCGACGAATCGTGCATAAAGTTATAAGAATTCTTTGTATGTGTTAATCTCTATATATGTAGATATATCCTTTGAGTACACATTAAATTAATAATTATAAAACAAATGTCTAAACCAGTTCTTTGTATAGACAATATAGATTAATCGGTTATTTCTCAAGTTACAAAAGAAGTCATGCTTCAACCTATATAACATGGAAAAGCAGTGACGGACGGCGGGAGGAAATTTCTCCCTTAAAAGTCTTTAAAAAAAGCGCGGAATTAATTTCTATATTATACCTATAATAGATATAGGATGTTTAGTTTACAGTCTACATATTTATATGCGGCTATATAGCACTAAACTCTCGAAATTTATGGCGAAAACTATAAGGAAAGTATTTCGCTGAAATCTCAGTTTATGTCTTAAGTATAATTCTATAAATAAGCATGATACATGCATATTGTAGGCCACACCCCAAAATATGTGACATGAAATGGTGGTAAATGAAAATGGAAGAAAATCTCTGTTTTAATTTAATTTATAATTTATAATTTATACGCCATTTTTTAATGATATATAACAAATAATATAAAAGGAAATGCAGCCAATGTAACGTTAAGTTGAACATGTTTCCCACAATACTTATTATATATTATTCAAAGACTAGCATATATACGTGCTACACGTATTCGTCGTTTTAAACATGTACGTCTTAAATGCTTCACTTATAATTAATCACTTCTATATAACTTTGACAATATATACTTCTCTTTCATTTTAACTTCATGACATATTTTGCGTAGTCTTAGGAAGCTTCATATCACGTCTTGTCGTATTGTCCCATTTGCTTGCAGAAGCCATTTCCGTTTATTTTACCTTATAATTACTAATATTCGTTGAAATATATATTTACTTTATTATTCTAAGTTTATTGTATACACATACAATGTGAAAACTAATACATGTTCTTTTAAAATATAAGATAAGATACAAAAAACATTTTTATATATTTCTAAATATAGGCAAAGCCACAGCTAGATAAAGTGTCCACAGCAGATTTCAACTATATGTACTTTATTGATTTATACATGTAGGTGCACTGAGTGCCATAAATCAATAAATTGCCACTCTATTTAAAATATTAATTATTTCTTATTGTGGGCGTTATATTATCTCATACAAATTAGTTTATAGGTATATTATATAATAGGGTTGCAGTGCAATTGCTACCATTCTTCATATCAATAAATTTAATAAAAAGTATATATATATTATGTATAATAACCAAAATGATTAGTTCGATCAAAAAGTATTTAATTATAGATTCAAGAAACTTACTGAAGCGACTGGACCTTCTAAAGCTGACTTAATAGGTACTTCCTTCAACTGTGTGGTCAATCCAAAAATTTAATAACGGTAGTATTGAACGATTTAGGACAGTAATAAGAGCAGAAGCGTTTTGCTTTGATCATTCTTCCTCATAGCAGCGACGACTAAGTAATCGGCTGATCACTCGTTTCATTGGAGCTAGAATGAGAGGCTGCACTTGAAGAGCATTCTTGAGACTTGAGTAGGTACTGTGCAAAGGAATGTTTCAGAGACTACAAAAGTCACTGAAAGAGGTTTGATCACTTGATCCGCAAGCCAACTTTTATTTCTGCTTTGTTGGTGGATAAAAAAAAGTAATGTAACCCGCAGGTAAACTAATGCCGGTTGGGAACTCTAATTTTTAATTGGATGCACGATTGACGCGTTGGATTACGATGGTTGCTAAGCTCTAGGCAAGCAAGGCAAGTAGCTCAATAAATAACTAGCTGCTGCTTAGTTAATGTAGCTAGCTGTTTACTACCTCCAGTGTGTGTTGTACGATTTAATGGGATCGCGATTGAATGGTAATGGAGAGAAGAGAAGAGGAGTAGTGAAGACCCTCCTCTCGTTTGAGTTCAAATCCGGAAATCTGCTCTGGGGGAAGGCGGGATGTGGTAGTTAGGCCTGGTGGTGTGCGCGCGGTGGCTTACACGAAGTAGGCACTATTATAGTTGTAATTCTTGTTCAGTTACTGAATTAACTTAAAACAGAACTCAATATGCCTTCGTATTAATTCCTCTTGGAGATATTCCGCAATCATTTTATGACTCGCCCCTCTCTCTCCTTTACTATTATATGTAATCAGTTCAGTGAGGATTGGCTGTTTAGCCTTTCTACTCTCCCCATTCCGTTCCCTACCTTCTCCTCTCCTCTCTACGCACTGTAACAACATGCGCGTGTGTACTAGGCATAGTTGCTACTGGTAAGTTACATCAAGCTAGGGAACTGCGTCTAGGTAGTCAACTGATTGACTGACTACTCTAGACTCTATTTTATGCCGACGATCAATATATAGGCGAATGAAGTTCAGTTCTATTTGGCTTGTGCTGCTCTGCCTTGCTTCGTAGACGTAAGCCACCACCAAATTTAATATTCCCTCCTCGCAATTTCCCCGTCTCAATCGTCTGTTTGTCTTCATCGCGTTTTTCTCTTCCCTTCCATTAAGTATAAAACGGTAAGTAAGGCAAACTCACTCCCAGTACTTCGTCTTGCTCTCACGTTGACTATATTTCCGAGGGTGTTATGTATTGTGTAAGTAATATATAGACAGGCTGAGCATGTACACAGCCCGACTAAGTAGCACAGGAGAGAAGAGAGGAGAGTAGAGGAGAGGAGAGGAGAGGAGAGGAGAGGAGAGGA
>JAYRBW010041560.1:0-11646 GCA_036023295.1 Invenusta paracnida
TGCTTTAATAAAAACTTATCAGAATTAACTGTTAAAAGTAAACTATGTGGTATTAAAAGTGTATAATAAATGAACTAACATATTTAAGCAATTAATAATTATAATATATAATAACGTAACAATAGTTTGTATATACAAGTATTATATTAATTTGTATTATATAAGCACATTATATAGCATAGACATTTATTTTGCTTTATAAACATAGACTGACTATTTAAAAAATAGCGAAACAATGCGAAGAAGTAAGAATGTGGTTAAATATAAAGATCTTTCCCATTTTTTTATTACCACGATAACAAATTATGTTGATATATTATTAAGTAAGTTTTTTTTTCAATAATAATATGTAAACGAGTTAGCATACAGATAAGTACTTTATAAAACACATTCGCAATCTGAAAATGGTGTAACAGTGTGAAAAAATAAGTTTGTGCTCAAAAATCTTGATTTTCAATTACCACGATAAAAAAATAGTAAAAATATTACATTGATATATTTTTCTATAATAACATGGAAATGAGTTAGAATATACAAATTTTTTTAAATAAGTTTATCACAATCGCAAAATATTTTCAATATAATTAATTTAGATTTCTATTCTATAGAAATATGAATTAATTCCTATGAAAAGTAAATGAAAAGTAAACAAAATAATCTAACAAAGTACAATTAAATTTAAATAGAAAAAGTAACAAATGAAAATAAACGTTTTATTATTGAGCTTAAATTGAACAAAAAACTACACTTTACAAATTTATATACAAATTGCTTCGATACAGTCAATAAGACTAGTTTTCACTAGGTTTACTGCACACTATTTCCATGACATTGAGAATGTCTTCAAAACATGCAGATTAGCAGATCGTAGAAAATGTGTAAATAGCCTATACGAGTATAACAAATGAGCAAGTTTTCCAGTTCATTTACAATACAATACATATTTAAAGGTTCGTGCATATTATAAACTCGTAATTTAACAGGGTTGTACATATTATGAAACACAATAACTATTTCTAAAACTAGTTACCAAGTTAACAAGGAAAAATATCTATTATTAATTTTATAAAAAATGTTTACTTTATTAAAAAATATATTAGGGAAAATATTTATGAATTAATACTTTGAAAAAAGTATTATTTCTGAAAATTATATAAAATTTCAGTTAAGATATGAAAAATAGTTTTTAAACATTCTAATTGATGATAAAATATTTCAAGACAATTTGTTCAAGCTACTTAGATTTATTAACATTGATATTTTCTATTCATTCTACTCTATTCGTATATCATGCTTAAATAATCGACAATAATCCAATTAAAAAAAGTAATTATAAGGGTTTTTTAAGATGTTGTAACCCTACGTAAACGTCAATTTCAATTTGTAGCCTTGATTTAATTATCTTTCCTTTTATTATTTTATATAATAAAGAACTGACTAGGGGCTATAACAATATCAAATTGTATTAAAATCCCACTAAAAATATACTACTCAAAATACTATTGCTGGCATTATGGCGTCAATGCTTGGAAGTCAGATCTGTCGTCTTCTCTAAAGCTGTTATCACATGTCTGGCTATCGATCGATACTCTTCGGCCAAGGCCCCGTCGGGTTGGGCGACCATAATGGGCCTGCCAGAATCACCGGACTGTGTGACAGCACTGTCAATCGGTAGTTGACCAATGAGAGGCAAGTTGAGTTCATTCGCGAGGCGATTGGTTCCCTCACCACCGCCAAAGAGGTGGTCCTTGTGGCCGCACTGACTGCACACATGGACGGACATGTTCTGCACAAGGCCTAGCACTGGAACCTGAAAGTGGCATGAAAGTAGACTACAGATAAGCTCCATACTACGCATATACATAGAACGGATGGTAAAAATATCATGATAACTTTGTGCTAATCACTGTATAAACACAATACAATGGTTATAAAGACTACTTATATATCTTCTGTCAAAAATATAAATAGAACTCTGGACAACCTTATAGATCACAATTGTGGTTATGTTATATTAATCAATATTAAATGTATAATAATAATTTGATTTAGGACAAAATAAAACATAAATTATAAATAAATAATAATAAACAGAATGTTTGTCCAAGGAGCTAAAGCCAGGTAATCTGATAAAGTTGATCCCCAAGTGAATATAAATTACAGATTAAAATAAATATATATATGTACCAGGAAAATGTACAAAAATATAAAAAAAGCAATAGAAGTACATATTAACTGCAGATTATAATAAGTAGTTAATATAACATAATTAGCTAACAACATCCAAGAAGCAATAAAAACACATAATTTGTTTGACATAAATTGTTGAGTATGTTATAGCATAATGAAAATTGAATGCACATTTATACAAGGCATGTGTATATGTAAACATATTTTTACTACACATTATTTGATGAGACATAAAAATGAATGTATTGCTAGCTGAATGCAGTATTTGTGAATTTTTTAAAGTTAATACTTGTTAAATAATATTTTACGATATCTTTGAATTCATTTTGAATTTGTTTTATTTCAAATTATAGAATCTTCATCAATGATTTTATTTTTATAATTAAAAGAAGCAATGGATAAGTAAATATTCCTATTGTTCCGTATACCTATCAATGTAATGAATATTTTAGTTTCTTTTATGTCATACTTCGTTTAATAATACTTTAATTAATAGATCAGTAAGCTTAATCTGTTTACTATGTTCATTTACTAGTTGTGAAATTCTTTGCATAATTTATTTGAATTTGATAGGTTCTTTCTTAAAGGTAATTTTTAGTAATCTATATAGTGAAATATTTAATTGCTTAACCAATTAATTATTTCTTTTGCCATAAAGCTCTGCTGCGTAGTAAATTTTGGAAACAGCTAGTGTTTTATAAATTAATAATAGTTTATATTTGAATAGTAGATGGTATTACAATATAGTAGTGTTACTACATAGGTATTTTGTTTTGTCTTTTTGCATTATTATACAATTTCCTGGTTTTAATTATATCTTAGCCTAGGAATGTACTTTGTATTTTTACAAAAAATAAGAAGTGTAACAATACACATTTAAATATAGTCTTTTTACAGTAAGCCATTTACGTAATTAATCTAGAGTTTTGTTTGCCCATTCCTCCGGCATAGTATAGTTTTCAGCACCGAAAAAAGTATTTGTATTATCTGCAAATAAATTCATTTCATATTTTTTGATAGAAATTCGATGACATTAATGTAAAGAATGAAAAGAAAAGGAGCTAATACGCTACCTTGAGGAGCTCCATAAGGAATATTAATTAAGTTTGATGGGGTTTCTCAAAGAGTTGTGTATATAATTCTGTCTTTTAAATAACTTTTATAAGATTGTTGAAAGGTCCTTGCATTCCATAAAATCTAATTTTTTCAGCAAGTAAGTATATTGCAGTGAATATATTATATTAGAAATAAACTATATTTTATAATATATTAAATATAATTTATAAAATTTGGGTCGGCAAAAATACATTTTTATATCTAGTTTTCTTTTAAAGTATAGTATAAATTTAATAGAATTATATTATAAAGAACATAATATAATTATCCATATCGAAAAGGATATATCACTGGTAATATATATAAGTAGTATGTTATTTTAATTGGAATTAAGACACAAGTTATAAAAGATATCTTACTGGAATTGAAGCCGCATATTATTGATGATATTTTCAGAAATTTTAGTTACATATATATTTTAGATTTTGCATTGTGTACTAGTATCATTAATAAAATTGGAGTGATTTTGAATGTTAAATACTAGGTTATAAGCAAAATAATTTAGCTAACTTTTCTTACCTTTCAAACAAAACCGACATATTATCTGAACATTTATTTTCATGTAGTCTATTAAAACCTTAGCATTACGTACGCATATTTTATTTTTTCTTACTTTGTATTAAATAGACGTTTAATTATTATCTGAAATTCATTTCCCTCTATATACCTGCACTTTTCTAAACATTTCTGCCCCTTTTCTGGCGTCAATGAGAGCCACATCTTGGGGAGTGGACACTACAATAGCACCATCGACGGGGACATTTTGCGTTATCGAGAGCTGAACATCACCAGTTCCTGGAGGCATATCTACTATCAAATAGTCGAGTGGACCCCATTTAACCTGAAAATGGTATGAAATTCATAGTCAATAACAAGGTAGAAAGAATAACGAATATATAGTACTTCTTTAAAGAAAATTTGAGGTTAAAACGTTTTAAATGCAAACCAGAAAACTCGGAACATTGAAAATCAGCCCCTTTTAAGTGAAGAAACAAATAATAACATCCTTATTAATGTTTAAAACGAAGAATAAATACATATAATTCAAAAAGTCTAGCATAAAAGTATTTAACGATTAGATTTAATATAATAATATAACAACATATGGATGGACAACTTTTTTAACAGTCTATTACAAAGTCTGTATTTTAGGCAAATAATTAAAATCGTGGTTAACGAGAGTAAAATGCAACCATGAATATGAAGATCTTTTATAAATTAATATAAATTATTGTATTTTGTTTTGTGACTTTTATGATTTATCAACATTTAATTTAAATATGTTGCATTGCACAAAGCGTGTTCGGACAGCTGCAGTGTCCCCTCTTTGGGTACAATAAAAATAAAACTAACAGGTAAAATTGCAAACTAGTGTACAATAAATTTAACAAGAAAAAACATTAAACAAGGCAGATTAAATAGCATCACGGACTAAAAATCATAATAGGAGAATGACAGAGATAGAGATAACTTATGGAGGCTAAAACATTAAGGAAAAGGGGGCACCGTTATTATGTATTAAAATTCACATTTAAGAGAGAATTATGTGTTTTAATTATATATATAGAATGGCTTTCTCGATCATAACATTGAAGTCAGATAAGCATACGCTTATTATTTTAAAGTAATCGTTAGATAAAATATTGTTACAAGTATTACAGTTCACAAAAAAATGGATTCCTATTGCAGATTTTCCTGATCCATCAACAATTTTAATTTTAATTTCAACAAAAACTCAATTATTACAGTATTCTTTATGGGTCTACTTCCTGTAGAATTAATCCTCTATTCGAAACTGTTGCGTTAGACTGTTAAACGTCTGCAGCGCAGTTCTCCTATAATACAGACCTGTAAAGACATTAGTTACCAAAATCCGAAAGGATAAAATTCAAATTGTGCTACATAATATAAATGCTTTAGACGGGCTTGCTCCAAAAAGATCTCTGAAATGCTAAATTTTGCTCCATTTCTTCGTTACCATATGAATTTTTATAACTATAACAGAAAATAAATACATTACTTTTATTCCTTCAAATACGTCACAGTAGGGTGTCAGAGTAGCACCCATCAGATTAGTCATCGGCACCCAAAGAACAGCTATAAACTAGCAGTAATACCCTATTTTACGATTACGTATTCCCTTAATAATTATAGTATTATCATTTATCCAGATCAGAGACCGCTTACAACTCATACATATTCCCTCATCTAGAACAGTATAAGATTCTAACAAAATAGAAACTAGGTAGGGTGATTTTAGCATTATTTTTAATAAAGAGTCACAGTGACGCAATAAGTTTTTTAATTTCAGCGTCACTTAAAATAACGTTTTCAGAACTTTGTCAGTAAGATATAAGGTAAGTAATTACTAAACATTACATACATGTAATTTCAACCAACCTTTCTTAAAAGTTGTTGAATAGCGGACATGACCATAAGGCCCCTCCACACTATCGGTGCATCTTTATCAACTAGAAATCCCATGGACATTGTTCGGAGATTATAGCTGATCAAGGGCAAAATTAATTTCTGTTCATTGGTCTCTGGTTCCATGCCCTCAAGATTCAGCATCTTCGGAATCGAGGGCCCGAATACATCGGCATCAAGAAGGCCAACAGACTTACCAGGCAGAATGTCATTTATAGCAAGGGCTAAGTTTACGGCAGTAGTAGATTTTCCTAAAACAAATACAATATATTTTAAAATACATTAGTCTAAAATGACTAAATTTTAATGAATTTGTGAATAAAATCATGTGTTATAATATAGAAACAATTGATCAAGCACAATTAGTGGTTATAATAAGTACGCATATGGATATAGATCAAGGCGACATAATAAATAAGTAATACAAACAAAAGCCATCAGATGTCTAGTACTAGGGATCAATATGCGGAAATTAAGATTCCTAAGACCTCATGAATCAAAGTGTGATTTCATAAAAATAGGCTAGGTTAAGGAAAAGAGGTCATAACTAAAACTACTCTTGAAAGATGCACCAAAAACTACTGAGTTCTAAATGAACAATGACATTTTAGAGGGTTCTAAATATCCGCAGACACTCTTAAAGGCACGTATATAGCGAAAAGGAAAATAATTATATTATTTAATCTATAAAACTTTTTTTTTTAGAAGTACTGTACAAGTGTTATTATGAGTAGTACGCAAAATAAATAATAATGTATATTTTAAAAATTATTAACGAAATCGCAATTTATGCAACCGACATTTTTGATTTCCCATTCCTAGTGTAACTTAAATAAATCGTATCAATACAAAATCTAATCCACCAAAAAAATTACTTTTACTAAAAACCAATTCATATTATATCATAATATGTTTTATTCAGAATATATCTATTGATCAATAGGCTATATTTTTAAGGGTGTTTTAATTATTATATATATGTAAATACACTGGTTTAAAATGTGCAATAACTCATTTGAATATATTACAAGTATGTATTCCACCTTCTAGGTATACTTACAGTTAAATTATAATACTTCACTTTATAAAATTGCATTTAACTGTTTTATTTGTGTCATTTTATAACGTACGAGTAGGTATGTCATATTTATCAGTCTTCTGTATATAAGACATGAGCACTAATTGCTACTAAAGTATTAATGTTATATAAGTGATAATGTTTTTTGTATAGAAAAAAGTTTAAAAATACATCAAAATATAATATTATAATGAAATTTAAAAAATTCTTTTAAAGTCAAAATATTAAAAACAAAATTGCTTCATTGATTCCTTATTAAATAAACAAAGAAATAAATGGCATCTATAACCCTTCTCAATAGTATTTAGAATAGCAGATGCATTTAATTTAACAATATTTGATAAAATGTTATGCTTTCAATAATTATACCGGCAAACAGTGAAAAACTGAAAATTTCCAGTAATCAACAGAATAATATTTTGCAGGCAATAGTTGGACTTAGTTTTTTAGTTTTGATAAGTAGTAATTAATGAGTGGTTTATTTATTTAAATATAAGTTAACAATATGAATATAAATGTAAGTTGATATGTATAATAAATAAATCATATGTAAATATCAATGTTTTAAATATTAGCAAAATTATCTGTTAACTAATTGAATTAAGAAAACGCAATTTATTTTATTTTCTAGCATTAGTAGCTTTTAGTTAGTACAAATATAATTTGTAGACAAGTACTAGAATGTATTTATATATTTCATATAAAAATAACTTAATTATAAGATTTATAAAATATGTTCAAATTCAACTTCATATAGAAGCTGTCACAAAATATAAGTATACTATTTGTACAAGTATATATTAGATATGTAAACCTACAATACAAAAATATAGTTTTGTTTTAAAAAAGTGAAACCGAAATCCTATCTGAGTGATGTATCATATATCGTCCACAAATTGTCATTTTTATAAACCAAATGAAATAGTATCTGTGAAATGGCCTAATGTGTATTGTATATTTAATTTCAAACTTATATAACAGGTTATTCTAATTAATTAACAATAACTATAAAAATAAGTAATTCCTGAATAACTTACCAACGCCACCTTTTCCTGATGCCACAAGGAGAATTTTCTCTACACCAGCTATTGGAAGTCTCTTAGGTAAGCCTTTTTGCATATTGTCATTTGCTTGTATCATTGTTGAAGATGTGGTAAACCTTCGAAATTTTACTAAATGTCGCGTGAGAAGCATGAGTAATATCCTTGTTCTGTCAACAGATAAAAGAGAGATAAATAGGTAACAGTTATGCAACTTGAATATTGTAATATTCAAAAATTACAATAATTGAAGTAAGCAGACAATAACAAACTCATGTAAAAAGAAGCTACCAATCATTTTTCTCTGGGTATGAGACCTTGACTTTAAGCCTCAAAAATTTGATTTTTTGTATGACCAACATATAAGCTCCATTTCCCCCCCCCCCCATAGACATACCTATTAGGTACTTTATAATTATTATAGAATAAATAGTCAAACATATATTTGCACATATACCTATACCTACCTATTTTGATACCACCTAAATTGAATTTCTGTCAATTTATGATTCTCAATGTGATTTGATTTCGTTTTGGACTCATATTTACCCCCCCCCCCTGACTTTAAGAGGCAGATATTAGGGTTACAGGGGGAGTGGGGGCTTATACATGGATAAGAAATACAGCATATACTTTCATAAAACCAATAAAATTAACTACTTTTAATGTAAAGTAATATGGGATTTAATTAAAATACTTATTTAAATATATCAAATTAAATGTACAAAAGGAATATATATTGATCAAATAATTTAAAATTGTTTACTGCGGAATATAGATAGAAAATGTTTACATAAAGTATTAAATATGGACAATAATGATAAAATGATCAAAAGCAAAATATAAAATCACAATAGAAATAAATGCTGAACAAACTTAATAAATAAGTTTCATAAACAAACAAAGTTTAATAATTAATGGGATTACACATATTCTTAAGAACAAACTTCTCAAAAAGGATGTAAAAAGTAAATTGATAAGTAATTAAATGCACATCAAATGTCAAATGCTGTCTCTGATTTATTGATGAATATAAAGCTGAGTGCATAAGTGTTTTATTAAATATAATACGAGGGGGCTTCAATAAGTTCTTGGACTCGATACCAAAGCAATACCCTACACACCCAATCTGTATATTTTTATAAAAAATCGAAACATATTGGTAACATACCAACATAAGATATTGGTAAACATTTCAAGTCAATATCTCCATGCATATTTTCATAATTCAAATTTAGAAAATTTAAGTCAAAATTCAACTATAAACATAGCAGAAAAATGTTTTGCTAAAATTTCAAAAATGTAAGTTTAATGGATAAATTATTTAAAGTGAAATTTCAAATTAAACCTCATAAATTCATAAAATATTAACCTTAACAGACACCGCAAATTTGCATCTGATCAAATCTTTTATTGGTAAAATTATACCTTTTCAAATTTTTGGGTAAAATTGCTCTTTTCTGTCAGCATTTTGACTTACATTTTCTAAAATGAATTATAAAGATATATGTGGATATCGATGTTAAATTTTCCCACTACCTTAGATGTATCTATTTTTCATAAAAATACATATATTGGATGAGTAGGGTATTGCTTTGGTATCGAATCTGATGACTCATTGAAACCCCCTTGTATAAAACATGCCCCAACAGCTTTCTTAAGTAAGATTTCACAGAATACAATGACATATACAAGATGGTACAATAAATTTATAAAGTAAGAAAGGGTAAACACAAAACAACAAAAAGATTAGGAACAGCAGTGAAAAATTTAAGATACATGTACATATAACATTTACAACACAAGAAGAGGTTGGCTGGAATATTTTCCTTGGTCACCAGATATGACACCCTTTGAATTTTGTTAATGGGGTATACAAGCACACTAACATTTTTTAGCAATTTTATTTCTTATTCCTCCCCTGTGATATTTATCCCTTAGGCCTTGTCTACATGATCCTATTTTTTAATATTCCCCAAAGTGGCAGAGAAATTGATGAATATACATACCTAGAATGGCAAGAGCATCATATGACAATTTTGAAAATTGAACCTGACACTGACATTTTATTTTCAAAAATTCAAACATTATTGTTTGTTTTTATAAAATGTTTCAATAAACATGTATTATAATGAACATTACATATTTTGTACATTTTCCATATTGTATTGTGTATTTGTTGTAAAACGTTTGAATTTTTTTAAAGGCTATTTAGAAAAAATTTAAACATAAGATGTTTGCATTTTATTCATGGTGTTTACTATAAATAGCAAAATCAGTAAAAAAGCAAGCTCTAAAAATTGTTTTCATATAGAAATAATTGTATTCATTCATGTATTCATAAATCATACAAATATTCATTCAATACAATAAAATTATGTAACAATTGATCTCCCAGTTTAATCTAACCCCCTAAATGTTTGCAAACAAAATAATCTTTCATTTATAATTTCTATAATCTTTCATCACCCATAATGCACAAACAATGTCCACCTAATAACTCTGGAGTGAGTTTTCTTCTAACTGTCCACTTCAAAAGATGATTGAGCAATATCAGAGAGTCTCTGATTCTTTATGATGAACAATCATAATCTCTTATCCAAGTATAATTTACCAGTACATACTAGTACCAAAGAAAGTTAGTAAAGTAGAATGTCACACAATGTGCTATTCTATGTAATATTACTTTCCATGATACTGGTATACATTCAATTAAATACACAGCAGCCTATTCATTACTATATCTCTTATTTTATAAGCTATTTGCCTTATTACACAATAATCTTGTTAGCCTCTGCTTCTTTATCATGTTCCTAAATGACCCATGATCAATGAATCAGGGTGCTATTGAAGTATAAATGTATAAAAAATGCTTTCTTATGATGCTTCTCGCCATTATAGGTACCTATACCGATTTTCTTGCCCTTCTAGTATATGAAGTCAGGATACTCTCCCAACATTGTGCAAATTTATTGAAGTGCTACAAATAGATTTTGAATTGTATAGAAAAATTTGCCAATATAAGTTCCATTATATCTCAGAAAGTACATCAAATGTAATGGGGGATAATTTGAATCTGAATTGTAGTTATTTGTAATAAAGTGTTATTTGATTGTAATTTGTGTTATGCAAATAATACAGATTACCTATCATATAATATGTGAAATTAAAATGCAGGCCTCCCATGCTTTAAAAAAAATTTTTTTTAGGTTCCAGACATTTTTTTAGCTTTGGAAAATATTGAAATACTAGTCTAAAAATTAGTTATTTATTGCATAGTTATAGCATTGTTATAGTGTGTTATTATAAGCCATGATTATTAAAGAAGATCAAAGAAAGTGTTACATACAATGATCTGCAATGATAACACCAGCCTTCTTTCTTATTTTTTATTTGCTCATCAATTTCAGAAATCTTGGTTTTCTCATTCTTCTTAGCTTCAATTTCTCTACTTTTTTTCACTTAGCCTCCTTGTCCAACTTTTGTTTTGCTTCCAAGTCATTTTGATAATGTTAATGTCAATATTTTACTGAAGTCAATAGGGAACTCGTAATTGGAAAGTTTTTCACCCCACATACATGATTAATTTGTCACAAACATTTTGTAAGACCACCAAAGTCTTTTCTCCCAGTGAAGAACCATGAATCTGCAACAGTGCTTTGTTCAAGAAAAAACCCTGTTCTGCGCTTGTATTGCCATGAGATAACAAAAATGTGCCTTTTACCAAAGCTTACAATTGAGCATATTTTGGATTTCCAAGATCATCTTTCTTTGGAAAATGTGGACATAGTAGTC
>JAYRBW010041571.1:0-11646 GCA_036023295.1 Invenusta paracnida
TCTGAAACGCATCGTTTTTGCCCTCCCGCAATCGCTTCACCATTTAAAAGATTGGTTACATCGTTCCATGCTTTTTCTCGCATAAATGCACTCTTTCCTGAATTACAACTTCCTTTTATATCATCGTGTCGCTCCAAAATCAACTCAATTATTCGTTTGGATTCATTTATCGAGATACTTTGCTTCTTAGTATGCGTGTCCATTTTTATTAATTCTAATCTAGCAAGGAAATGAATATTCTATACCTGTGTACAGAAAAAAATGTACTTATAAATATAAGAAAAATAACTATTCAACGGATTTGCAAATTGCAATCTAAATGCCAGCTCAATAAATATTATTTTTCAGCTATATTTATTGATTAGACTAATCTAATATTATAACGAAGAGGAGAATACGATTTTAAAAATAGACTAGTCTAATCTAACCGTAGAGTAGTAAAGTCTAATATATTAGATTAGATCAGACTAATCGGGAGAATACGAGCAATGTGGATGAACTCATGTGTATTTTTATTACTTATTGTCTTTCTGAGCCCGGAGCATTCCTTAAATGCCTCTAAGAGTATAAAGGACTGGAAAATAGTCAAAGGTCAGCCATCATATGAAGGAGACTATCCATCGGTTGTTTCTCTTGCGGAGATTTTATTTTTGGGTCACATTTGTGGTGGAACACTTATCAACAGCAACACGATTTTGACTGCAGCTCATTGCTTTCAGAAATATTTTATCATTGAAGTTAAATGGACAATCGTTGCTCTCATTGGTCGAATCTGGACAAACGTAAGTTCATAGATCATCTGCATGACATACATACATTGTCATTTATTGTCATATACATTTACTACGAGCCATGGTCAATTTTGGATATAATTTCTGAGCTGAAAGTGAGGCCTTCTAGAATTTAGGAAACATTTAGGAATTTAGGAGCTAAACGTCTTCTCAAATAAATGTAATTCAATATACTATTTTTACACACAATTTACCCCCTATTAATTATTATTTATAGTGAGGATGGTCACATATTTAATAATATATAAATTGTAAAACTATTAATAACACAAATTATATTGTATTTTCATTTTTAATTGACACAGTTACAAAACGTAAAGAGAATCTGTACAATTATTGATGCCATAACGTCATTTATGATCTTTCAGAAATACAAAACATCATCCGTTCGACACAGTATTAAAAAGTACATCCCCCACGAAAAGTATGTCCAACCGAAAGCAAATGAACCAACAAATTATGACATTGCTATCATCGTGCTCAAGACGCATGTGCCAGAGTCCAACTTTGTGAAATATGGGAAACTTTCCGAACGAAACAGTAGACTTCCGCCCAACACGGAGGTTACGATTGTTGGATTTGGTCAAGTGAACTCGACAACAAGCTCTACCGTCATACGGAGTGGAACAATGAAGGTAGGGGCAACTTATTTATACTAGAAGTATATCATGAAAAGAGGGGGGGGCTATTTTAGTATAACTATAAGAGAATGATTATAAATTGACGACTTCATACTCCTAAAAGTCGTACGGGAAGAGCTAGACAATGCTATTTTGACCTTGTTCTCTATGAGACATAAAATGTATCTTACTGTGCTAAAAAGAGAATTCTATGATATTTTAAAGTGTAAATATATGTAACATTCGTACAATATTTCAATCATTTTTGTATTACAATGAATGGAATTAAAGTTAAACCGTTGTTTTAAGCAGCATATCTATCCATCGGAAGCTAGTTTACCTTATAGCATCTTATTGGTCAACTCACTTATCCAGAGGAAGCTAGTTTACCTTTTAGCATCCCATTTGTCAACTCATTTATCCATCGGAAGCTAGTTTACCTTATAGCATCTCATTGGTCAACTCATTTATCCATCGGAAGCTAGTTTACCTTATAGCATCTTATTGGTCAACTCAAACGTACTGCATTCTGATGGAATGATGGTTGTTATATCGCTAAATTACAGTTCAGTCTAATATTTAACATATATACAGTGTTATGTCCAGTTGCTGACTTTGGCTTTTGCTTTATATTTGTGTGAAAATTTATTGAGTCCTATTATGCGTGTCATCTCAAATCTAAAGATACAAACTCTTATTGGTAGATTATAATAAAATCCCGTTGATTTTCCTTATTTTTGACTTTTTATGCAGGTTATATCCAAGCAATGGTGCTTTAGACTATCAGGACCGATTCTTGCGGTGAAGGTAGATCAGAGCTTTTTCTGTGTCATTCCCTCTCCAAGTACCGGCTGTTCCGGGGATTCCGGTGGCCCAGTGTTCTATGAGCGCGTAATCCAGGAGAACTCTGGACTGCGAAGAGTGGAACAGGTCCAGTATGGCGTTCAAAGTGCTTTTATGGGGTCGAAGTTTTGTGAAGACTCTAGTGGATCCATTTTGACCGAGGTCAGCGACTATCTGGACTGGATAAAGGAGAATAGTGGAGCAAGTAGGATTGGAATTTGGGCCGGTCATCAACACTTAAAAGCTATGGGGTTCATCTTCCTAATAGTCCTAGAAATATTCCAAATCTGAAATACAGGGGAATATACATATATATATATATATACAGCATCTTTATTATATGTCAATGAAATCCTTAAATGCATTGATGCTTTCATGTAATCTTCTATCCATCCTTACGTCAAGTTTTGCACTTTTTTATGTTTTACTGTAATCAAAATATTTCACATAATCAAGATTCAAACACAGACTCTTAAAAAAGAAAAATTGGAAATATATAATACATGATATCTCCCGTTTGTATACATCAGTACTGTCGCTGCTATGTATATTTTCCTGGATTTAAATAACATTTCATTTCTCTGAAACCTATTTTGCTTTGACTTCGTATGACATTTTCATTTACTACAAAGCATTTAATTGGATTCCGCAACTCTCAAGTAACAGTGGAGCAGCATCAGTAATTATTCTAGTCGATGAAATCATCACGCATTGATGCTTTTATGTAAATCAACATTCCATCTTTGATCTACACAAAAATAGTAGTATGTTCTATATTATGTCTGATTTGTATGCCACTATACATTTGTGTTTAATGACCATCTACAATCTACATACCTATAAACATACATCAGATAAATTAGTGTAACTGTGCATTTTTTTACTCTACTGTTTTTTAATAATATTTTATTTCGCTGAACCGTAGTTTTGCTCTGACTTCGTGTTCGGGAAAAGCTAGGGGCTACAATTATTTGGAAATTATACTGGTAATTATTTGTTATACTAAAAATGTTTGGCACTACAGATTTTATCGGAATTCATAGTCGAAATTATTTTTCCTCAGTCCACGTTGTCTATACATATATGTATATTATGTTGTCAATGTTTACCTAAACAGCCCTATAAGGCTTGCAAATTAATAATTAGAAGAAAGGCTACTAATCCTTTTGAATTACTGGGTTTATTCAAAATTTTGCAAAGAAAACAATACTAAAACTTGTAGATTAAGATTTGCTTTGCATGTAAATTCCCATAGAAATTGAAGAAATAAACTTTAAATTTGTAAACGCTACAAACGTTGGAAATCGATGTCTATGACCTTGACCTTTACCTTGACCTACAATAAGAGAGGTAATTAAGTAGTGTCTTATATAGTGCAAGCTGTTTTGATATAGGCAAAATGGACTACATATTTTTAAACGGCTTTAGCTCGCTCTTATGATTTTAGGACCAGCTAAAAAGCATTATGAGCTATCAGAAAACTGGTGGCCGATTTGCTCTGCGTTACATAGCAATAGAGTTATTCAATTTTTGTATTTTTACTACAATAAAAATGTGAATTTTTCATCACGCAGAATTTCTTACGATCTTAACTATGAGAGTTTGATATGGTTTGTATATTTTATAAATTTAGTGCATTCAAAAAGATTTTTTTTTTAATCTTATTTTGTTTTAGAGTTATGTAAATTTCAAATTTCGGCCCTGCAAATACACAAATTGTCCTTGTAAATAACAATCGAATGCAATTGTAATATTTTGAGAATTTTGTTGCGAAAAATGTGACAGTTTGTTTTTTACTTAATAGTTTTAATCCGAAGATATTTAATACACATACCTATTGTCTACAGGTAGGAACTTGAATAGTAATATATTGTAGTAACTACAATTTTACTATGCATTTTTTTACCCCAGACTGTTGAATTCAATGTTATAACAGCACACCTTAACGCCAAGACATGCTATAGAGCACGAGCACTTCGTTTCGAGTGTATAACACAAGAAATGTTTGTACTAGACTTTTCCTTGTGAGTATAGGTATGCACTAAATGTATACATAACCTTCTTAACACACTCCAGTAGAAAGATAACATCACCATAATACACTATATACGACGTATAGCTGTACGTGTTATATGCCTGCCAATCTCTCAGATTTAGAAAACCCTTCCTGCTGTGAATAGTATAATACAGCTGTGGTAATGCTATAAAAACACTCAATAGTAAATAAACGCACAATTTGTATCATATTTAATATTATTGCAATCTGACTTGGCATGAAGCTCTTAAGTGTGCATTTTAGAATCTTCGCATTTTCAGCGCTGTACGTAAAGTGTGCCCAATTGATCACACAAATTGTCACCAAGATTCGAAGTGAGAACTACTAGAATGGAAACTTGTTTAAAAGAAAGGTCTTTTTGCTACTAAATGAGGAAGTTCTCCTTAGACTAGCGATATTTCGGTTTATCTGGAGCTATCAAAAAGCGGTTTTCACTCCAGGGATCTCAAAAAATATCTTAAAGTCTTGATAATGTCTCGACAACAAAATATGCTTGAAACAGGAAGCATTTTTAGTTTGAATATTCTCGTTGTCTCTCACCTATATCAAGTTATGTAGTACTGTTAAGTAGCAATCGATACTCTTGCATTGATTCATAGAGTATTGATAGATAGAGTTGAGACGCTTCTTGATAATTGATAACAGTTTGATACTACTATTTTCTAACCCTAAAGATTTTGTGAAATAATACTTTAAATACATTATCTCTTACATAGTAAGTGTGTAATAAAATATTTAGATACAAATGTAGCTAACTATATTTTATAGACTCGTGTGACATGCAAAAATTACATAAGCCTTGATAATTAATCCAATAATTATAAAAATAATACAACTTAATTCTTATTCATTTATGCAAACTTAATTAAAATACTACGATTTTTTATCGACAAAAATGTACAACACGATGCATATCAAATCAATAAGAGTCAATGTTTATTTACTCTATGGTAGCAGCAGTCTATTTTCTAATTTAAATCCTTCGTACCAGGAGTTCAAATTATACAAAATTCTGTATATAATTGTAAAAATACAAAAGTAAGTACTTAAGACATCAACGACAAAGTCAGCTGACGCATACATTGCGTTAATATATAAATGTACATATAAATAGGTTTCATGTTATTTTTCTTATTACGCCGCTGTAGGAGCAAGCGAGGTTCAGAAGAAACAGAGGAACACGAGACTATTTAGCCAACATCAGATGGATCATGGAGAGAGTCAAAGAATATCAGCAGCCAGTATATTTCTGCTTTATTGATTACAGCGAAGCAAAACATTTGACTGTGTTGACCACGAACACCTTTCTAGAACACCCTGAGTAATATGGGAATTCCTGATCATCTGACATGTCTATACTGAGAAATCTTTATTCGGAAGAAGCTACAGTTCGAACAGAATATGGTGAAACTGAATGCTTTAAAATTGAAAAGGGGGTCCGACAAGGATGTATTCTTTCTTCCCTATACCGGCTATTCAACCTATTCAGCGAGAGGATTATATGAGAAATGCTAGTCTAAATGAAATGAAAGTCAGAGTGAAAATAGAAGGACTGGATGTAAATATTTTGAGATATGCCGATGGCCCCACTTATTATGGCAAAGACGAAGGGGGATCTAGAAAGTCTGATGATTGCTGCAGTCAAGACAAAAAGTGAGAAAGTGGGATTATATATCAATACATGAAGAAAACGAAAGTATAAGTGGCCTCTGAAGCTGTAAACGATTCTACAATTGAAGGTGAATCGTTTGATGAAGTGAAGAGGTTTAACCTATTTGGTGCGACAGTAGAATAAAATGGTGATTGCAAAGAGGAAATAAGCAGACGGATCGGATCATCATTGGAAGAGCTGCGGCCGGGCTTGAAAAATTCTGGACAGACAAAAAATCACTATGACAACAAAGAAAAGACTTATAGAAACCCTCATACTCCCCATTTTCTTGACGAGTGTGAATTGTGGACTTTCAGAATGTCACAAAAGATTTTTTTAAATAGCAGCGCTTGAGATGTGGTGCTTATATAAGGCGACTATTATGACTGTCTTGGATACAATGCAGAGTTAAAGTATCCGTTCTAGAGGAAGTCGGCCCTGTCTCATGGCAACATGGCTCTAAAGCAAAAGTTAGTATACTTTGGACACGTAATGGGAGTAGAGAGGCTGGATAAGACTATCATGCCTGGAATCGAAGAGGGAACAAGATGGCTAGACGAGTGATTATAAATTGATTGACTTTCGTTATTTGTATGCATTTTTAACGCATATAAAAAGGGTACCTAATATTATTGAATAATACAAATGCATATATTTTTAATTTGTTGCGCTTTACATTGACAAACCAAACGAACCCTTTCGGGTCGCTAATCAATCGACCAGGGACGGGTAAATTAAATATGGCCCACACCGGGGTTCGAACCCACTCACAGACTGCCATCTGATCGCCAGTCCAACACTCTACCACTGTGCAACCACTTCCCGTTAGTATAAATTATACCTATAAATAACATTTTATGCGTTAAAGAAAGACATATCTGTCCATATTGTTCAATATAGCATAAAATTATAAGTTTGACTGTGTGTTGCTTTTTTACGCATTTTAATAGCTATGAATCACGTCTATTTTGACGAAAATTTTCTTCTAATTAGAAAAACTAATAAGTGGCCTGCTTTCAGCATTCAAAAATTCGGCTATGGTATTTTTACTTCTTACGTAGTAGTAGAAAAATTAATTAAATAATGAGTAAATCATATATTAAATCATAAATCATAAAACACATTCAATAATTATTGGAAAAATTAATCAAGAACATTCTTTTATAATTTTTTTTCTGACCTAAGGGAAAGAAAAGTGGAGAAATTTTCACAATGACATGCTAATTAAGTATATTTATTTCGAATGATTTTATGCAATGTTCACTACTTTTATATGCTACTACAGCAGAAGGTCTGCTACTAAAAGGATTTTTTAAAAGTATGTTTATATTTTTATCTGGGCTGTTATTTTGGTTTAATATAAATAGCGTACTTATAACTTATTTAACAAGATTTCCACTGCATATTTCTATTTTCTATTTTAAATATATGTATATGTAAAATTGATTGCATTCTTAATTAATTTAAATGTTTTCCTTTTACCCAATCATAAATTGCATATTTTATTCAATGAAAGGTTCATACTAGTATTGTTGTCATAGAAATTAGTATTGGTTTACTTCATTTTGTAGGATTGCTCCTCTCAAGTTATGTTGTAGTTATTCATTTCAAATACAACAGTTACAATAGCAATATTTACCTGTCAGTTACCTAAGTCTTTCATAACTATAAATATCAAAAACTAACTTTTGGAAAGTATTTCATGTTTCAGTTTGTGATATCCATATTGTAAATTATTAAATATTCACACATTTTATAATGAACATAATTATATTTTAAGTGTCTAAACGTTGAACTTTACTTTGGCGACTTACATAGTTAAAGCACTTATTGTTATCTCAAATGCTATACGAAGCAATTATATAGTTACATCTATTTAGGCATATCACTGCATGCCACGGTGGCTACTGCTATTCTCTAAGAATGAGAAATGGATTGAAAGTGTGAGATTTTTAAATGAAGCATTTACATTATGGTAAATTCAGTTGTGAATTCCGCAAAAGATTAAAATAAATCAGATGAACGATTATAATTAAAGCCCTTAATCTAATTGGTGAAAGTAATCATGCTTATAAAAGGATTTCGATGTAAACTATTTAGATAGTGTGGTGTATTTTTCTGACGAAACTTTGTCCTCGTTGGGAGGCACAGGCATATTTTAATAGAATAACAACACAACAGGTTTTCCGTCACCTAGCTTCTTTCTCGCATTTAGAATCACTTCATTCAAGAGTTGATCTTAAACGACAACTTGCAATTATAAGCTCAAACGATGACGGAAAATTGTCATCCGGTCGATTTATGCCGGCTGCATAATGAAAATCTCGGATGCCTATTAAGTATAGGTAGGCACTCCAGCAGGCATAGTATGCTTAGTGGAAAATACAGTCCTTAAATATAAGGGGAGGGTTTTATAATCAATCAACACATACCAATTAACTTTTGAAGCAAACTAGTACTAAGTTTACTCAATTCCTTATGTGCAGGGTTATTTATTTGTCAGGTTTATGTTATATTTATTTTGTACTCATTGATGACTTAAAATAAAACTAAATCAGAAAAGGCAATTTGTTGTTTAATTTAAACTTTCATGTATATACTGCTCTGTTCCATCTCTGTTGGAAGTGATTATTGTAATTAATACAAATGCAATTAGAATTTCTTTAAAATTGAATAAAATTACCGATTTATTTTTATAAATTTAGATTTTAAATATACAACAAAGATATATGTACATAAATATACAGTATAATAGGTTCCTAAGTTTAAAAAATTAAGAATTACTCATGACATTCAATAAATTGTATAAACTTCAAAAATCACAAATCGTCTGTAACACCCCATTGTACATGTAACACTGAAACAGTAAATATAAATATGTGAAAGAAACATATTATGTATAGGAACCAGATGTTTTCTAATGTCAACTTTGGATATAAAAATAACAACACAAATGTATTGATTTTACAAGAATGCATGCCAACATTATTATATACTTGTATGTAAGTAAATATATATAAAATATAACCAGCACAACTTCTACGGTATAGGTAGGTACTTGAGAGAGTTTCTTGTTTTGAGATAATGGCCCTTACAACCTACTCTGTGGGTGTGTATGTCTCACTAGTGTGTCCTAATCGGGTACCTTTGACTCTATAATAATATAATATAAGTATTATATTACTTAGTCTACACTTGCCGATGTAAGTATAACTCAATCCGCAAGCTGTAAGCTTACACAATATAATACCTACCATTGTTTGTTTGGCTTGGCGTTGCTTTGCTTTGCTTTGCATTTGACTCTATTATAGAGAGAAGTATTATATAACATAAAATATGTTGTAGGTAGAAATAAACGCCAACATCATTTCATTTAGTATTGATCGTGAGAAGCTGCTATTTAAAATCATTATATAACTAACTATCAAGGAAAACCTGCGTAGACGTTCGTTGGGTGTTGTCATAACTAATGCGTCACAAGCTCAAATTTGATTGGTTGATAGTCTAGAATTTATTTTCTATCTTGTTGAGGAGTCAAGTAAATAACAATATACAACCTAATCTACAACCTAATGTACAGAGGGGGCTGTGTAACGTGATAATAGAATATAACTGCAATATTTTGTTTTCCTGTTGATCCGTACTTCAAACATGTGTGCTAGTTTAAGATAACGTAAGCGTCATATTATCAACTTGGAGAAGATGCCGTTTTCGTGATTTATATATTATATTTTAAACAGCAACTGTGTCTGTGATAATCATCTAATAAATTTGCTTACTACCTAAAACTTTACTTTAAAAGTATAATCGGTAGAAAACACTAACAATAAAATGAATGACAACAAATTTTCGATATCACCGTGGAATTATTTGGTATTTTATGGATTTTTACTTCTCACTTGTTTCACTGGTAAGTTATTTTTTATAACATTTTTGACAACCAAAATGTTAAAGTAAATAATGAAATTTGACACATATTGTATATAAAACCATTTTTGATGATTCTGTCATGTGACAGTAAATAAAGTTAGACTTCAGAAATGGACAATGAAATAAAACACTGATAATATTAATAATAGTAGGTAGATTTTTTATATATAATAAAAGATAAAATAAAATCATGCACGTGTTAACCTCTTTAAATAGATTATGTACAAAACATAAATTTAGACATGAAATATTTCATTTCATATCATTTTTAATATTTATGATTATGTCACATGTGTTCATTTTAACTGTTGTAATATTATCATAATATAAAATAGTGCAATTTTATGCCTTGTAGGTACGTACTATTAGTTTTTTAAATATGATATATATTTTTTACAATATAGAAAATTGTTGTATTTTAATTTAAGATAATATGCCCACGTTAAAATTAAAAGGTAAAGTTACAAAATATTGAAAATCGTTTAAGACTGTAATCGATAAATTTAACGTATATAATTTATATATTATGTATGTATAACTTTTTTTTCAATGCTAATATATGTTTTTTTCTATAAGATAAATGAGATTTAATTTTAATGTAGTGTACATTTTTTAACTTTTAAACGAAATTCCTAGATGTTATCTAAAATACTATTAATTTTAATTAAATATGACATGATTCTTATACAAGAACTTCATTATATGGTTGGAGTATTTTTGTTCTAAAAATTAAAAGCACTTGACTGTGGCATACGTCTAAAACTTTCAAAGGTCGCCGAATTGGAAAATAGAATATCAATTAAAACCTCACAAATTGCCAACCGTTAAATAATATGTCTATGAATATATAATATGTGACTTTAGCATTAAGCGTACAAATTACTGAGTTCCAGACTATAATTATAATTGTTCTACATTATTACGTCTATTAATCTAAAATTTCTAATTTGATGAAACTTTATTAAAGTTCTGATGTGCTTTTGTTACCAAAACTGGTTTTTAGCTACTCTTCTGCTTTATTCCACTGAAAGAATGACAATTAATTATGACTAATGCAGTTTGCCTACATTTTAAATATTTTGTGGTAAATGTTTGCTTTAACAACGTATATTAATTAGGTAAATCCTTTTCATACAAATACTAAATATTCACAATCGTTATTCTGTTAAATTTAATGCAATTTATGACCAATATAATCGTTTAGATATAATAATATACAATATAATCGTTACATGAGTTAGATTTTCCATTATATTTTATACAGTCATATCAACATATTTTTGGTTAATATAAACTGTTTATTAGAATAATAATAGATCTTTGTAGTTTGTTTTTATTGATCTGATATATATATGCTAATTTTAATGTATCATTTTCAATACACTTTTATATTGTGAGTAGATTTTTAGCTCGACACCTGATTTGTCCAGCTGCATTAAATTCTGTATGTGTTTGTTTGTATTAATTCCGTTTGAAATGTTATGAATAATATTTATTATAGTTAAAGAAAATTATTAAACAACTATTACAAAATGTTTGGTATGCATGATTTCGCGTTTAAATTCACTGTGTATATTACTATATATTATATACATCATCATATAGGCTATACCGGATATAGTGCGTGGCTATAAAAAAACAGTATACAGGCACGTAACTAAACTTTGTTTTTATGCACCAGACCTGTTCACAACTACGCTTTTGGCGTAGTTTCTACGGATTTGACACCCAAACTACGCCACTACGGAAGGTTTC
>JAYRBW010041582.1:0-11646 GCA_036023295.1 Invenusta paracnida
ATGCCCTCACATCATGCCACATAACAGAAGACTCAGACAACCTGTATCCAGAACCACGTCTAGGTTGAACTCATTTTTCCCGAAAACTGCAATATTATTTAACAAATAGTTTTTCCTTTCTATCTAGCCTCCATCTGTATATTTTATTATTATTTGCATTCACTACATATTGGTATCTAGTATCATCTGCATATATTGTTATTATTTCGTGTGTAAGATTCCCATTGCTACACTTTATTTTACGAATAAACGTCAATTATTATTATTATTAATGTGAAACAATATACCATTTTAAAAAATATTATAGGTATAAATTAAAAAAACTAAACCAACATTTAAACCATCTACTATCCATTACCAGTGTTACCAAGGCTTCATTCCATAAACTATGTTTCTCATATAAAAGCCCTAATATTTCAGGAAATATAAATGACATTATGTACTTTGCATGCGAAGTTTGAACAGTCACGGAATTCGATATTATTCAAGAATAACTCCTTTCGTATGAAAAACAAATCATATTTAATAATTGAATGGGGATTATATTACTATTGCTCTCAATTCTGCTTCTCAGTATTCTAATATCCATATCCTAAAATAAAAATAGCAATAAATCGCTTTCATTCAATATAATTTCTATAAATTCAAAAAACAGTTTATAATATATTTTAATAAAACAATAGTGTCATGTAAAGGTATAATATTTAAAAGAAAAAATCATAAGAAATATAAGTAAAAATATTATTATTTGGATGAAAACATATTAAGTGAAAATGTTACAATATTGAAGTGTGTAAATAAACAATTCATGTATATTGAGTATAATGTATATTTCATTTTATACACAATATTTGAAAATGGTAATGGTAGACAAGAGCCTAAGAAAGACCAGTTAAAAGTTAGTATATAAGAATTACTGTAACAAGAGAAAAATATAAATTAGATAAAGCGTGCTCAATTAGATGACTACGGTGAAATAAACATTTAAATTGTCACATACCTCAGCTAGAAGATCACAGCTAACCCAATAAAAGCAATGCCTAAAAGTCATATTTTGCTTCAAAAAGTTAATACAGAAATTCAAAATATTAAATGCTATTTTCACATAAAATAGTGTAAACAAAGCATATAATCTACACAAATAATAACAAGTTAAATTACAAAATGTATGGAGATCATTATTAGATTACATGAAAGTAGGTAAATACAGGGACGACCAAAAGGACTACTGCATTAAAATGTTATTGTCATTCAAAAATAGTTAATAATAACAAATATTTTGAACAATAAACTGTCAAATAATAAATCAAACAAGCGATTTAAATTTGTTCAGCAGACTTTAATGCATTTAATAAATCAGTTTTGGACAAAAAGTATTTTAGTTGTTAAACATTATATTATACGATTTAACTCGTTTAAAAATCTGTACATGTTATATGAACGGACATATAGTCAGTCCTTTGTAGACCACAGATATTTTCAATGATTGTAATTAGATTATAAAAACTTCCAAATTAAGTACAAACACGTGAATAGTTAGTCTTCCTTTTTAAAAGCGCGCCAAATCTTTATCAAGTTAAGTCCAAAGAAGATAGTGAAGCCGTGTATCTGGATACAAGCCGTGAACTGAATGTACCAGATGATTACTAGTGGAACACCAAATATTGAGTATTCGGACCTCCGAGTCTGATAGTAATCTGCCAGGTCCCACAACTGAGACATAACGCCCCAGAGGACCGGTCCATAGCCACCAAGAAGCGCTATTATCATGGCAGCACGGAGAGATAAGATCCGATTGGATGTGATGGAGGAGAGCCCAAGAAATGGGACGGGAAGGCTGAATACCAGCCAAGTCACCTCCCAGGTCTTGATTGGTGGAGCTTCGAGCTATAGGTGGAGTACAGACATATTGAAGGCATTAATACGGGGGTATTAGAATCAAATAAATATAAAATGTGCCAATTCATATTCAAGCTATATAATATAACTGATATTTACTTATATAAAAATTATATTCCTCTGGATTAGAAGTGGTGAAAATATGTAATTCAGTTGCATGCTACTAGAAATTACTGAAGACAGAAATGCCAGTTGTATAACTATTCCATGTGTGAAAATAGTCACATATAAAGAAAAAATTTGTTACGACATATTGAAACTATTTGATAAGATTAATGCATATGTAGAATATGAAATTAGGCGCATTGCATATTACTATCGAATATTGCCTAGTCACATTTAGAGATGATGCGGAAAAAAATTACTGATCACTTTTTTGAAAATGTAAGAAAAACCACTCGTAAGGTAAAATAAATTAAATA
Organism: Invenusta paracnida; assembly: GCA_036023295.1. NCBI lineage: Eukaryota > Metazoa > Platyhelminthes > Proseriata > Coelogynoporidae > Invenusta > Invenusta paracnida. The sequence continues at coordinate 2,322 of JAYRBW010041582.1, forward strand.
AAAACCCCGAGCTTTCGAACTTAAAAAAGTTCATAATCATGGGTACATTTTTTATGAAATTTATTTTACCTTACGAGTGGTTTTTCTTTCTTTCATATTTAGAGATGTTTTTATTATAAATATAAAATAACATTTCATTATTTGCGAGGCACTTTTCTTTACATTTATATAAAAATATATAATTAACAACAAACAGATTTTTATTTGTATAACAAAATATTTACTTCTTATTAATAAGACATATTATAGTGTATTTTATTTTAACTAATTTTTACATCCCAGCAAAAGATTATATAGGCAACAAACTAACTTTTGCAAATGAATTTACAATTTTATTAGTTTTTTACTAGTTCTATAATAGCATGAATAAGTTGTAGAAACCATTTTATACTGGTAAACCATCTTAGTTCCATATTATATTAAATTTCCAATTTAACTTTTAAAATATACATTGATAAAGTATAAGAATTATATGTGATAAATAAATGAAACATACTAACGATAAATAAATTATAAACCTAATGTTACATTTATGATTATTTAAAATTTAGGAAGTAAAATTATATATAATAGAAAAATGTAAATATAGAAATAGTATCATTATTTCATACATAACATTCTAGAAAACAAATAATGTAGATAAAGTTATTTAAAACTAAGAAGAACATACCGCAGAAAACAGGTTAAAAGGTGGCTCTCATTTCATAATTAGTGAAAACTTCAGCAATACAACATCAATATACACTAAGAAAAACAAAAAGGAATTATAACATGATGAAATGACTAACATCAGCGACTTGTCAAAATTGCCATTCAAAAATTAGAATATACATGCCTTGCGAGTAAAAAATGCCATTAGACTGTCCATTCAGACACATACAAATTATTCAATATAAGATTTTCCAGGAAAAATACGTTAACTGTCATCGTAAAACAACCAACTAATTTACAAGCAGATTGCACTGATTACGGCTATTCAAAAACAGTGTCTTATATAAAATGTACTTTAAGAGGGCACATAAAATACATCTAGTTGCATTATATATCCCGAAATTGAAGATTAAATGTAAACATTTAAACATTTAAACTGCTTATTTAACTCGTAATAACTAATAAATAAAATAAAGAATAAGCACAAGCTACGTAGAATAAATGTATTGACAAATTTTCGGACTATACAAGTCCCTTAACAAATGACAGAGAATATGTTATACACAGTAAAAATGTGTGGTTATATACATGTTTATATATAGTCACTTGATAAGAGATTTCTAGTCCGAAAAATTGAGAATACATTTATTCTACGCAGCTTGTGCCTATTCATTATTTTAACTTTCAATATGCTACTTAAAGAGTCTATCATCTAACTAATAAATAATTTATAAATTAGTATTTTTACTAATTTATTGTCAAAAAATACAATATACAATGTATTGTAATGAGTAGATTAAAACAGTAATGTCATTGAGGAAAGTATAAAGTAAAAATCTCATGAAAAAAATTGTTTAAGTAATTAAAATAAATTTATTTGAAAAATTGACCGAGTATCACATCATAATCATGGTCAGAAAATATAAAAAGCAGCAATAAGTCTTATATACAGAGAGAAGAGCGTCAAAGTTACATAAAACTAATAAATAAATAAGATGTGAGTTAAAATCATAAAATAGACTTAATAAGACATTTGGCTATACTGTTATTGACATTAATAAATCCAGCATTAAGTTTGAGAAAGTTGTATTTATGAAAATTAATAAAAGCGGCTTCAAGAACACGCCTCACTTTTTGATTACTACAATTATCTAAGATAGAAGAAGAATTAAAATCAATTACATTGTTAGAATTAGAGGAATGGACAGCAAGAGAGTTGTTAAAATTACAATTGACAATAGCAGATTTGTGTTCTTTAATGCATGTGGATAAGTCACGGCCACTCTCACCAATGTAAAATTTATCACAATCTTTACAAGGAATTTTATAAACACCTACCTTATATTTAACTTTAGGGAAATTAGAAACAATACAAGATTTAAATGAAGGATAAGTTAAAATAATATCAGAATTAAAAGATTCAACTAAGGATTTATTGGGGGCAGAATCTAAGATTGGAATAAAGGCAACAAAAATGTTGTTTATGAAAGAAAAGGTTTTTGTTTTTAATTTTATTGTGATTTAAATCATTTTGACGCTCACGGAATAAAGCTTTATTGAGAATTAAATTTGGATAAGCAAGAATTTAATGATTTAAATATATAATATATTTAATTTCCGAATCTAAAAATTCAGCACTACAAATACGAAAAGCACGAAGAACCCTTGGGCTAGGCTAATTTTAATAGAGATTGAATGAAAGGAATAAAAATGCAAATAATTATTGGAATGCTTTTCTTTACAAAAAACCTTGAATTTTAAAAACGGGAAGGATTTAATAATTAAAACGTCAAGGAAAGAGATAGAATCATTATTTTCTCATTCATGGGTAAAACATAGACGGATATAAAGAATTTAAAAAACTAAAAGGAATTTAAATTGAAATCATTGTTAATGACAGCTAAAATATCATTGACGTATCTAACCCAGAAACAAGGTTAATTACCTGAAAAGCGAAGAATTAATTCCGATTCAACGTGTTTTAATATATTGTAATAGTAGCGCAATTAACGTGATCAAAATCACAATTAAACAAAATAAGTATAATATTAATTTAAATAACAATTAATAATAATAAATATGTTAACTTTTTATTATGTACATTTATAAGCCGTAATTATGTATTCTTAGTAAAATTGTTAGCAATTATAAAAAACTAAAACTAGCCACAAAAATATTTGTTTTAAAAACCACAAAATGCGCATGAAAGATTATTGTGATTTTATACAATTACCTTCGATAAAAATGTTAAGAATAAAATGTTTAATTATATTGATATGTAAAATAACAAAATAAATAGCCTTGTATTACAATTCATTTACATTATAATTGTAATGGATACTTAAAAGTGTTCAACCACATAAATAAAATGCAAAAGGGCACACATATCATTTATTAAGGGTATTTTACCTTTCCAGTTAGTATTTCAAGATCCACTCCAAAAAAGAAAGCTATCTGATGGGAAAGGCGTAGGAAAACTAACGTCCAAACAAATAGATGAGCGTAAAGGACGTATTGCACACGTTTTTTCTGTCTTGAGCTGACAAAATATAAATATAATAATATTAATCGATTTCTGAATGATATGATGTCAAATATTTGCAGTTTATCAGTAAAATGACAATACGAGAATATTAAAAAAATAATAATGTTGCAGTGTTCTTAAATCTAAATTTGTTCGAAAATTTCTCTAAACTTCATAGAAAAAAACTAAGAATTAGCAAATTGATTTCTTAAAAATAAATTGTGCACACATTTAGTGCATGTAACTACATGATCATAAAGATAATGAATACTCAAATAACGATTTAATAATGAAATCTATTAATTTTTTTCTTAGAAAATACCTTTGATATTTCAAAGAAAGATATTTCTTATTAATTTATAATTTAAAAGTTAAATTATAAAATACCACTTAGTTATTTAACTATTTATGGATACCCTTTTTAGCCAAAATACACTAAAATGCATATATTGAAAAATAAATTGATAGAAATATATACTGACTATAATGAATCAACCAATAACAAAAATACACAAAATATGTATAATTCAATCATCCTGCTAAAAATATGCATCTTAAACAGATAAGAATTTGAAAATCAGTTAATTTAAACTTGCAAATGCAGTAATTATATCCATTACTAATGTCACTAAAAATCATACTAGTATAACTAAGTTACTAATTATATATATTGCATTGCTTTTTAAATGCCTTTTCTATAAATAATGTATTTTAAAAATTAAATTAATAAAACACAACCTACATAGCAAATATAATTATTCTCTCATGAAAATATGAAACCAACTCATTCATATAATTAATATATAATCAGCATACAACTACAAATAAAGTAAACTAAATTTAGTCACGTCCACATCAATTTTAATCTAAACATATTTTAGATTTGAAAAACATGCACACAATCATAACAAACCAACTACATCACCTCATAATTAGCACTCAAAAACCAAGTCAAATAGGTTTTTCACACAAAAGAGTATTAATATTTTATCAAGTAATCATACAAAATTATAAGGTACCTTATAATTATAAATTATAAGCATAATTAACAGCATGCTTACATGCTCTTCCAAATTACAATAAACATATTGTAATATAAAATAACTTAATTGGTATATGACTCCAATAAAAACATCTTTGAGGAAAAAACCAATGTGTAATATTTTAGTATATCTAAAATATTAGTCCTGTAATTTATTACATAAATTATTAAGACAAACATAATATTAAGTTGTATATAATCTCCAAACTAGATAGATCATAGTGAATACATTTAAAATGCAAGTAAACAACAAAAGTAAACAAGAGCAGCACTAACTACTAAATGTACATAAGAATTTAATACAATCTGAAAAATAATTTAATGACTACATACTATACCTTTGCTGATTTTGCCATTTGAGGTTTATACCAGAAAACCTTTGGAAAGAATTGTAACAATTTGACTAATACAATGCTTTATTATCATTAAATTCTATTTTTCTGTCAAAAATTATTTAATTATAACTTGCATCAAGTATATACAAGTATATCAATATTTTTACTATAAAATATTATAATTATTTAATAATATAGAGAACATTAAAGGTAACAGTGAATAATATCTCAATTAGTTGTCCAAAAATATCATTCAGTAAATAATAATATTGGGAATAACTATAATATAAGAAATTTATTAACTTGTATGTGTTAAATTAAAATTATTTTAAAACATTTTTTAAAGATTTCTACTATGAATGTTATATACAAATTATGTAGGTAATAAGTATACTAGTTTTGAAAATAAATTATAAATTTAATGTTTTTAGAAAATTGTATTAAACTGTTTAAAGATACTCATGATAATTCCAAAAAACATTGTGTTCCCAATGATATTTAACATTTATTAAAAAATCATAGTATATATATAAGAAATAACATTTGAAAAAATGGTAATATAGACTCCACCTGAAGCAATATAAAAAACTATATAAAATCTAAAATAATCAGAATACAGGATAAGTAGTAAAATAGATAAAAACAAAATAAACAAAATTTGTAAATGAAGCAAGGGGTGTGACAAACATGGTTGACTTCTGCAACTTTTGTAACAAGATATGAATATAGATAGCTCTAAATATATCTTTCATACATTGTAACCCTGAATTATGATTAGTATACAGCTTGGGGTTTGAGCTCAGCTCATATATTTTCATATATAATGTTGCTACCACTTGTAGTGCTGCACAGTGCAACTTATTCAATTTTGTGTAGCTGTGAAAGCCAGGTGCCTATAATCTGCAATATATATGTACTCTAAGATTGATTAGCAATATAACTAATAAAATATAACTTAAATTAAATTAAGCATGGCCAAACTAGAATTAATGATAATGATATTAATATTGAACCAGTTTTTTTATAAATATATATTTTGAAGTTAATTTTGTTTAGCCATACTAAATGATTTTGATAACTATAATAGTCTTAAATATAAAATGTTTAACTTTAATGATAATGATAATACATATAAAAATAAGATACATATTAAACTCTTTTTCTATGACATGAGTTATATAATTATATATAAAGATTAAGTATACTAAATATAATGGCAATTATCAAGAATCTGGCTGTAAATTAATTTCCTTTTTAAGTAAATATTGAGAAAAACAATAATTGAAGGTTAGTAGGATGTTGTAGGTTAGTATAAGTTTATTTGTGATATACAAGAAATAACTGAAGACTGCCTTCAGGTGGTCTCCACATTCATAATATGAAATATAGTGTTAGTGGATGCTATAACCCTTTGTACTGGATGTTATAACTTATAACATTAATTTTCATTAACCCTATACTTCATATTATAAAGGTAGTATCTCCAGTTACTTCTAGTATATCACAAATGAACTAAGTCACCTACAATATCCCACTGGCACTAACCTTCAATTTTTGCAGACCTGCCAACCAAATGACATAGAAAAGCGGGACAGTATTCCCTTGGAGTTGGGGTCCCATGGCAAGATGGTAGCCAAGCCTATATTCTAATTGATAAATTCCCAAAAAATGTTGACGTTTTGCATATGGAAATGCATTTAAAATCATTTAACATCTACTCTCTCAGATAAATTTTCAAGTATTCTGCACACCTTTCATTACTAAAAAATTTCCAATACTGTATATTTTAATGTTATAGACTCATTGTTATATACTATTGTGTTTTTAAATGAATCATAAGATTAAGTTAAGACTGTTATTAAAAAAACTTTAAAAATAAATTTTTTAAGTAATATATTCAAAACATTGGACACACAGGACAGCCTCAAAAAGCGGGATTGTCCCGTAAAAAGTGGGACAATTGACAGGTCTGTTATTGTTTTTCTCAATATTTTATATACAAATGAAATTAATTTATGGCCAGATTCTTGATAATTGGGTTATATCCCAGTTTCCTGCATTAAATTATTTTTTGATTTTTTTTATATTTTTATAATTAAGGAGATTCTTGATAATTATTGTGTGGTCGCAGCCTCCAGGTTGATACCCTAGTTTAGCATCCCAATTTTTTTTTTTTTCAAAGTGAAATTAAAACATACAAACCAAAATAAACAAATTTATTAATACAAATAATGAAATAGTGATAAATGAGTTGTATTACTTTTAGTATTAATAGTGTATATAATATATATGTATATTTAATATGGTATATATTATATATTTACAATATATATTTATTATGTATAAAAAAACATTTAAAAAAATCAAAAAATAATTTAAGCAGGAAACTGGAATATAACCGATAATTGGGTGATTGTGGAGTTCTTGGCCATAAATTTTATTTTATTTTGAAAATAAATAAAATGTAAATAAGACAAAAAATAATGTAATTAAATTTATATATATTGTAGACGTAATACTAAGTATTAGTTTAGTGTTGTAAAGGATAGTGAGATGCTTGATAATGATAATCATGGTGTGGTTGTGGCCACCAGCTTCTAATAGTGTATAGGGGTTACTTGTTAATTACATTTATTTTTTGTTTTATTTATTTTCCAAAAAAAAATTAATTTATGCCATGGCCAAGGCAAGAACTCCACAATCACCAATAATTGCAATATGAAAAAATATGCAGTTTTAAAATTATGTCATCTTTATTTGATCTGACATCAACATATATTCATATTTGATTGGGAAAACCTATATAACTGATTTAGAGATAACGATATTTATTATCACGTTTATGAATAGGGAGGTGAGAACAATAAAAAACCAAATGCAATTGTCTTTTTTAATTCTTACCTAAGATTATAATTATTTCCAGCACTCCCCTTATAGTTATGGTTATGTTCTTCATGTTTATCATGTGTTGCTTTTGACGAATCTGGTTGGTTGTTATTTGAAAAATACATTTTAGTATTTCTTATTCAGAAAATTAAGATTTATTTAACAATTTATTAAAAGCGATAAATGAATAAGTACAAAGAACCACCGACCGACCCCTTACGCCTTCTAGTCAAATATACGCGCATAAACAATGGTAATAAAGAAATAATTTTTAATGTACTTAAAAAATCATATTATTTTGGCGGCCAAGAAGGATCAAATCTCAAATATTTCAAAATATGTGATGACAGCAATATATTTTAGTATAATTACCATGTAATACTTATTTCAGTTTATCTGTTACATAATGCACTTATTTGCCAACATGTTCCACATATTCGTGTTTATATGTTGCATGATATATCTATTTCTAATGTGTTCAACATAGTCCTGTTTATGAGTCACAAGTAACTTACATTTCTATTATTCCAATACATGCGTGGTTATATGTCACATATTTATTAAATCTTAATCCTACATTAATATTTCCAATTTAAATGTGTTTTGAGTGTCGTCTGACTTATACGACAACCGAGCAAGAACATAAAACAAATATATAACAAAGTAAATATATGTCACATATATCTAACAATATATTTAAAACTATGTCGACGCACTCATGTTTATGTGTTACATGCTACATGTAACACACATTTGCTATTATATATTGACATATTTATCTTTAAATTGCATAAATTTACAAATACGTGCATATATTCATTTGTTGATGTTGCATATATTTGCAAATAATGTCGACATATTCGTGTTTATATGTGTTGTACATGTTACACATACATATTTGTCAATATGTTGACATATTCATGTTTATGTTGAAAATATTTGCAAATATGTCGAGGACATATTCATCCGTTAATGTAAGACGTATTTGAAAATGTCGATATATTCGTGTTTATGTGTAAAATGGTATATATGGCGGCCGTTAATTGGATCCATCATATACAACAAAATCAAAGAATATAGTGAATATGTCGACATATTCATGATGTTTATATGTTGCCTTATTTACAAATATGTGAACATAATCATGTTTATGTTGGACGCATATTTAAAAACATATGTCTACATATTTGGTGGCGCTGTTTTAGTCAAATATTTTGAAACCTTTATCAATGATGGTTATTTTTTTATTATCAAATGCTTTGTTGATATCTTCATCCAAAAAAAATTGTGTGCCTGGTTTGCGAGGAGGCTTCCAAACGGTAACATTTCCAAGGCCATACTAATTAAGGTGTAAGAGACAATTGGTTTACCAAGCCAAAACCAGGATCAAACATCAGTAATATTTTTTTGGTGAAGGAAAGTCATGGAGTGCATTGGTGTAATTTTTGGAAGGTCAAACTGTATGTAGGTCATCTGGGCATAATATAGCGTCTTATCTATACATTTCGTTTGATTTGGGATATTTGAGATAATCTCATCTACGTTCAATTATAGCCATATACCGCCGGAAGCCATGTATCAACCCGGTGTGCCTCACCACAATATCGGTATAACGTCGCCCATGTTGTGTTATAAATATCGTAACATGTCTGTCCACTGGTCGTATTAGAATACTATGGGTGGCTTTATCAACCGGTGAGTAAGTCAGTCGGTAAGTAAAGTTAGTCAGTGAATAGTTACGACGCGACTTAGCCTACACCCAGTCTGCGTAGCGCCTAGATGTTCATCAACCGATTATTAACTAATCAGTGGCTAAACATGCCAGACTTATACGGGCCTATATTATATATATTATATAATATATATTATATTTATATTATATATTTA